>JAODLD010000136.1:6268506-6297609 GCA_026781065.1 Mormyrops boulengeri
CCCCCCCCCCCCCCCCCCCCCCCCCCCCCCCCCCCCCCCCCCCCCCCCCCCCCAGGCTGCCTTGCTACCGACCGCTTCCTGGCAGGCGTGGGTGGTGGTGTTCTGGAGGTCGGACAGGGCTGCCGCCAGCTCCTTGGCCTCAGCCTGCTGCTCCGGGGGGATAGTCCTGAGCGAAGCACATGACCAGAATCGGAAAAAAAGCAGAGGTCATGTCTGCGAGTGACACTTTAGTGAGACAGGAACCGTGCCGACTTACGTTAGCTTCTCAGTCATCTTCTCACCATCTTTTATTCCCTTGGTGTAGGCCTGCTGTTTATCCAGGTCCGCTCTCTAGAGGGTGGGGGGGACATCAAGAAAAATAATATGACAACAATATATTCTTATTATAAATACATTACATTTAGCAAGACAAGAAATGACAACACAAAAGTTAACCGAAGATAAACTGATATGGACCCCCTAAAGGGACAGGGTTGGAAAATATTTTTTGTAAGCTGTGCTTCCTTCACAATCCTGTCATGTGACCTTTATACTCGGTGCCGGACAGACCCAGCAACAGTGGATCGCCTCATTGATTTTTACCTTGACCTCGGTCCAAAACACAGATATAGTATTAATGCTTAATTTTGCTAAATTACCAAAGTTTTGCAAGGGAACACAAAGACAAAGTGAGGCAACGCAAAACTGTTTCAAAATATTATCCAACCATGTCCAATTAGGAGCCCCATAGTCTCACCGGTCTAAAGAAATGCTGAATTAATTTTTAATCACTTTACCTTCTTCAGGTCAATGTGATGACGCAAAATACCAACAGGCACACATTTTTAACACAGAGAAGCCATACCAGCACCCTCTTCGTTTTGTGCATGGGTGAAAACCATCCAAAGGTTTCTTAACACCTGGAAACCGATGTAGCTGTGAACTTACGAAAGTCTGCTGGTACTCCGCTGTCATCTCAGTCCTCAAGTTTTTGAATTTTAGAAAGTTTATGATGCCACTCAAAATGTGAATAGTCCGTTTTGCTTCTAAAAATGAAAAGAATCATATGCATGTAAAAAGAAAATGTAAAAAGACACATACATGACACATACTCTGTAACCTTCAATTATATTGACTTACTTGGATTGAGCAGATCATTTGTCTGAAAGTCATACACAAAACACACTGGCAGAAATTGACACCTGGAGAGGAAATCAGGACAGGAAGTCGATATGAGGACATGACTAACAGCGTACAAAAATCCTTCTTTATATTACTGCCATATTGTTATTAAACAGGACAGTCACACGTGCCGAACTGGAGTACTGTGACGCGCACAAGAATAAGAAAGGATAATGAACTGGAAGTACTTCCGTTGTCATAACAAAAGCATATTTTAAAATTAAAATGGCTGTGCTCCGTGAGATCAAGATGGTTTGTGGCTTTGTGAGATTACACCTAGATTTTGCTGCTTTTCACATTGCGAAAGGGAATGCATTTCAGCCTCCACTGTGGACTGAAGATAAAAAAAAAGATATATTTTCAGATATATTAGTTATAAAATTAGCTCATTCATTTCATTCTTATATACCATAATAATTTTAAATAATAAATCTGACCTTACATTTTTTGCATTTGACAGATTTAAAGATTGGTGGATTCAATTTTAAATTAAATATAATTCATTTTGTGCTAACTGGTAAAGTCTACAGCGATGGAAGACTATGGGACTGGATTCCATCACAAGCTGGAGAAGTGGCTACGGTCTTTCAGCATGGGCTTTTTCCGGAGATTGTTGAAAGAAAGAAGGTGAAGCATATATACATTTACAATTGCTGATTTCAGTTTTTCTTTAGTTGTTTTGAAGAAACTTGTGTTGGATAAATTATAAATCCTGTGAACAGTATTCCCCTTATGCAAATGAATCCTGCCTTATAAACTTTATTTAAAAATTGAATGAACAGTTACATTTCCCCGAATAAAAATATTTTTTAAACTGTCAGATATTTCAAATAAGGATGTATTTCACGTAGGTCAAATATACAGGTATAATACAAATATAAACGATCGTTCCAGCTCCAAACATTGTAGTAACTGGGCTTGAATAGAAACAACCAACAGACACTTCAAATAAGCATTAGCAATACGTTTGCCAGCTTTTAAATATACTGCTTAAGGCAAAATTCTCCCTTGCCCTTATTTACATCAGTGAAATGTATATGCATAAAAATAAAGGACTGTTTCAACCTACTTAAATACATTCTAGTAACTGTCCTTGAATAGAGTGCCAGATATATGAAATAAGCACCAGTAAAAAGTTTGCTGACTTTAATTATTTTTCAAATTTAATTCCCTCTAAGTAGAAATCATGGTTTATTTAAATTATACAATAATCAGTCATAACATTAAAACCACCTGCCTAATACTGTATAGGTCCCCCTTGTGCTGCCAAAACGGCTCAGACTCATCGAGGCATTGCCTCCACAAGACCTCTGAAGGTGTCCTGTGGTATCTGGCACCAAGGCATTAGCAGCAGATCCTTAGTCCTGTCAGTTGCAAGGTGAGGCCTCCATGGATCTGACTTTTTTGTCAAGCACATCCCACAGATGCTCGATTGGATTGAGATCTGGAGAATTTGGAGGCCAAGTCAACACTTTGGACTCTTTTTCATGTTCCTCAAACCATTACTGAACAATTTCTGTAGTGTGGCAAAGGGCATTATCCTGCTATAAGAAGCCACTGCCATTAGGGAATACTGTTGCTATGAAGGGTTGTACGTGGTCTTCAACAATGTTTAGGTAGGTGGTACATGTTAAAATAACATACAGATAAATGCCAGGACCCAAGGTTTCCCAGCAGAACGTCACACTGCCTCTGCTGGATTGCCCTTTCCCATAATGCATCCTGGTACCATTTCTTCCCAAAGGAAACCACACACCCACACCCAGCCTTCCACATGATGTAACAGAAAATGTGACTCATCAGACCAGGCCATGCTTCTCCATGCTCCATGGTCCAGTTCTGATGCTCACAAGCCCATTGTAGGTGCTTTCGGCAGTGGACAGGGGTCACCATGGGCGCTCTGACCGGTCTGCGACTACACAGCCCCATATGCAGCAAGCTGTGATGCACTGTGTTCTGACACCCTTCTGTCACAGCCAGCATTAGCTGTTTTGGCAATTTGTGCTACAGTAGCTCTCCTGTGGGATTGGACCAGACGGGTTTGCCTTCGCTCCCTACATGCATCAGTGAGCCTTGGGTGTCTGTGACCCTGTCACCAGTTGCCCTTCCTTGGACCACTTTCGGTAGGTACTGACCACTGCATACCAGAAACACTCCACAAGACCAGCCATTTTGGAGATGCTCTGACAGTTATCTAGCCATCACTATTTGGCCCTTATCAAGTTTTTCAGACCCTTAAGCTTGCCCATTTTTCCTGCTTCCATAACATCAACTTCAAGAACTGACTGTTCACTTGCCTAATATATAATTGTGTATATTTGATCAAAACCAGGAAAACATCTTGCTGAAGCTTATTTGATATATCTGTTACTTGTTTCTATTCAAGAAGGGTTACTATAATGTGAATTTATGATGTAAACTTATTTTATTTCAAAATCTATTTTATACAGTTCTACATTTAGAATGCTTTAAGAAAGTATTTAAACATTATATCCATAAACAACAGTGTTTTTTCAGGACTGAGGGAAGGGAAGGTGGTGTTGTTCAATAAATTGTTCTAATTTTCTAATCTTTATGAAGCAAAATGTGAAATACAAAATTTTGGGCAATTCACGTTTTTTTTTGGATGACTAGCATTTATTTAAAGTTTGTATAGAAGATATAAATATATGGTGTATAAAATAAGGTATGCTTTTCTTTCTCTGTTAACAGGTTCCTGCATGTGATTTACAATAAAATAAATTAATCGAGTACTAAACCGAACTTCCTTTGATACCAGAGCGATACCAGCAAATGGAACTTTCCCCCTTATTGCCAGCTTCATACTGCTCCCAGCTGGCACGACCCAGCACGTCAAGTATGTGAGGATGAAACAGGGACTGTAACACTTACATTCGCAAATAAAGGCTCATTATAGGCGTGCCCATCTCCAGTAACAAGGGGAACTGAATATTTTCATCCAACGGCATCTGTGTAAACCAATATGAGTGGTAGTGGTGATGCAGCTCAGTTTTACACTTCCCGTCATTTTAAAATAGTCGCTAGTGTATAGCGGTAGTTATTTTTACATACCACGTAATAACATTCAGGCCTGATGCGATACAAGTGCTGCAAAATCCGCAGGTAGAGTGTCCGGATGACGTCTGGCTGCGTTGAGAAAAAAATGTGTTACAAAAAGACCTAAAACAATCACGATTTCACACATCTAACTAAGTAGGGCTCGTATAACAATACCGTTAATACTCCCCTGATTTTATCGCCGAAAGATCCGCAGCTCGGCGAGTTTAAGGAGAACCCCATCTTTTTGATAACTGGTTTCCCACCAATTTTACGGGTTTTTTTTTTTATCACCCATCTCACTGTTTTCACTACTGCTAGGTTGACATGCATGTCATTAATGCTAAGTGATCATGTGGACGTTTTGTATACAAATAATTTAATACTGATTAAATACCTTTGGTATCGGAGTTATGTCACTTTTGGTAAAGTGTTTTGCCTCCTGGCCGGTCAAGACATCACTCCGGATATACGCCACGATGGCATCAATTTTAAAAATTGGGAAAGTATTTTCCGACATGGTCCTGTGGAAACAAAATAACAGCGATTTTAAACGACCGTGACAATGATACTGTCAAACAAAAAAATCTACCAAACGTAACAAAAGCTGTTATGTAGCCAGTCGATGACCAACTAGAAAATTCGTCTATTAGCCAAATAACTAAATTTAAAATTATACAGTACGTTCTAAAATAACATATTGCTCTCCCGATGCTTTCGCACGATGCTTTCTGTTTTTTTTTTACTCAAAACACGACATATATATTTACCTTCTTTATAACCAACGTATTTTTGAATCTGGCGCGTCGTCTTCTTCAGTGTTTCACGTGAACGCACACTTAGATGCAAAGCGTGCGGCTGCCCCCTACAGTTTGGGAGGTAAAACAGTCATTGGCGCTGACCCACATAAGCAGACTGCAAATTACAAAAGTGTAGAGCAATTTCAAGACCGTAGACTTATGATTATGAAACTTAAGAACCATAAATGTTTCAATGAGCTTGATATTCAAGTCTTTGACATAAAAAATATATAGGAAATCAATAAATCTCAGTTCACATTTTTAGATTAACTGCTTAGGTGTGGGTTGATGGCATGAATTGTTGGCATAGGTGATCATTTCTCTGGTTTACCTGTAGTTCCATTGCTTTACAATGAGGATCGCCTTTTTCTGATTTGTCCAAAATGCTGCATATACCTACCCATGAGTTTCTGTAAATATACACATTTTTCCCAATCAAGTTTTGTTTGATAAATTCGTGTCCACACAAAAATGTCATGACCCATCTTTCTTATTGACCAGAACTTGTGGTCAAGTGTATGCCAGTGACAGATGTGACCCGGACCCCAGTTGCCTCCCACCCTGACTGGTCAGTGCCTGGGAAGGCACCCAGGCAGATGAGGGTGATGATCGACCCCATGTTCACTAAGGTTCAGCAATGGGTGCCCTCTACTACACAGTCCACCTACTTCCCACTTGATAAAACAGCATGGTAGAGTCCACTGGCGGGTGATGAGTTCAATGACTCCCTCTCACCAGCCCTGTTACAGGAGCATCATTGTGGCAGTCAGCACAACTGACGGTCGGTGTGGTGCTGCAGGAGACGACAGAATTGTTTCCGCTCTCTCTGTTCTGCCAAAGAGCAGTATAATGAGATGTACACCCAGTAATGTGTTTATGATTATGAGTCTGTAACACACAGTGATACAAGAATATAGCTTGTCTTCAGGGAAATGTGGACCATTATTTGATTATTCGTTCTTTGTGTCTGTTTTGCATTTTTAACAGAGATCAGATTTTCGTTGCTACCTGGCAGGCAGATTACATTGACAACCCCCACCCCCCACCAATATACTGTACTATATTGAGTGATCCAATGTAAAACAGTGAAACACATTCATCAGTTTGTAGGGGCCTTGTCTCAGCTCTTGATAGGCCACTATGTATAAACTTGCTCAGCACAGTCCTCCGGTATTTAGTTTTTACTGCAAGAGCTGTCAGTAAGATAACGTACATGGACACGCAAGCAAAACTTCCCCCGACGCAAGCTAACACGAACAGCCGTCAATGAAATGCTCCACTTTGTAAGAAATGACGCCAATGCGCCGACGCTCAAAGACAAAGAAGAAATGTGTGAAGTGCAATGTATGTGAATGTGTATAAACTTAATGTACGTGGTATTGCTCAACACCTTGGCCTAGGGGAATTGTATTTCGCTTTTATCACACAACTGTACGAAGTAAATGACAGTTGAATAAACAACAGGCGATGTTCAGGGATACCAAAAAAAGAGGACCGCATGTGAGCGCAGCGTTTCCGTGTTGATGCACATGCATCCACGTCACATGCGCAGCCCGTGCAGCGCGTCTTCTGTGCCTGTGTAGGCAGCTCGGTATGCTAATAGCGGGCTGACCCGGCACCACCTCGCATCTCCCGCATTAAGACATGGCATCAGCGGAGTCCGATGATAACTATGATTTCGTATTTAAGATAGTTTTAGTGGGGGACGTTGGCGTGGGCAAAACTTGCGTTGTCCAGCGATTCAAGACCGGCATATTCATCGAGAGGCAAGGAAATACGATCGGAGTGGACTTCACTATGAAGACTATAGATATTCAAGGCAAGAGGGTCAAGGTAATCTGGATTTACATATACTTTGCGTTATCTTCTGTGATTCTAGCTGTATTTTGCTATGGCGTGAGTGGATTTGAGCAGCGGGTTTACCTTCCAGTATGATGCCGATGTTGTTTGCATTACCTCATTGTGAAAAAGAAGAAATTATAGTAATAAAAAAGCAGTGGTTAGAGTTAATATAGCCGTTTATATGTGTTGACAGTACGTTTGATGCAAGTATTTCAAAATCTGTTTATTGTTTTTGCTTAGAAGACATTAGAGGATTTTTTTCCATTGCTTTACGCTCGTATTTTTTAACGCTGGTGAGTCACAAGGATCAAAGAGGCTACCAGGAAACTAACTGGAATGGCCTTCACGCATGTGGAATTTGAGACAAAAACTACCACCAGGACAAGAGAAATTGTGCAATCGAGCAAGCTATCAAGCCATAACAGTAAAGACTGTAAACTCAGTCACTAGTTCGAGAGTATACCCGGACAGTTTTGTATTTGAAGTCTTTATGCATACATAATACGTTTCCACATTGGATGACAGCCCAATAAAGTGATTACAGATGGGTGTCATCATATGTTTTCCCCTTCCGTTATCTGTTCCTGTTGTTTTTAGTTTGCTGACAGCACCATAACTAATTTGAACAATATAAGTCGTGTATTGTTCTAAAGATTCATATGCGTTCAGATGAGATGCTAGAAGGAATTCAGACATGAAATAGTTCTAGTCTGAATGCAAAATTTTTAGATAAACAGGACGATCCCCGTTTTCCACCACATAAACATTATGCGCGCCTGTTGGCTGCGTTTGTTTAAGCTGGTGCAATACACATGTCGACTTGTGACATCGCCTGTCAGTTGAAGATGGTGATTTTACAATGGCAAATAGAATGGGAAATTGCTCAGCAGACAAGTTAATGTTGCACTCGTGCTAAATAGACAGCGATCTAGTTTTTTTTTTCAGACGCATGAGCAACATGAAGTAACAAGTGTTATGGATACAGACTTGTGTATAAAATGGGGCCCACCAGTGTTACTGGAGGAATCCTATCTTGGTGATGGTCTGTGTCTTTTATTTTTAATTTATTTATTTATTAAAAATACAACAAAAAAAAAACAGTGTAGCTGTATATATATATGGTTAAAATGCAAAGATGATGAGCTACATAAGTCCATTGTGAAAATGAAGCTCTGAGCGTTTCATGGCTTGCTGACAGCGTTTTTGCCAAAAGCGGGCAGGTCTGTGCCGGACCCCTATCGAGCCACCATGCTGAGTCAGCGGATGTCAGCAGTTTGGATTGTGCCGTGGTTTTGGAACGCAGCCTGGCGCTGGCTTGGTGTCCCTGGGTGCCCCAAGTGCACTGGGACATCCCAGCCGTCATCTGCACCCCCCAACCCCAGCTGAGCTCATCACGGTTTCCATGCTCTAGTCCACCGAAAGATCTGCTTGGAAAATGACCATGTGCCCCCCTCCCTTCCTTTTATTAACCCCTCAGCTCCAAATCTGGGACACAGCAGGGCAGGAGCGTTTCCGTACCATCACACAGAGTTACTACCGCAGCACCAATGGCGCCATCATCGCCTATGACATCACCAAGAAGTCATCCTTCCTCTCTGTGCCTAAGTGGATGGAGGATGTGCAGAAGTACGGAAGCTCCAACATCGTTTCCCTCCTTATCGGTAAGTGTCACTTGGAGTGGCAGAGTCTGTGACCAAAAAGGATGTGGAGATGCAGTGACTGTCTCGATGGTGTTGTATGCAGCGTTTTTTTCTTCAAACACCTAACCTTCTTTATATATGCTCATAAAGACGTTTGGAATATCTGTCATTTAGAACAGGAATTCCAAACCAGGTTACTCATTTGGCCCAAATCTTTTATTTATTTGTTTGTTGTTTATACTTTTGATAATACAAAACCATTACAAGCTGCAGTCATATACAGACGCTCCTGTTACAATGGCCTTTGTTACGATATTTTGACTTTATGATTGGTAAATGTTTTCACTTTCAGTACATTATTCAATAAATTAAATGACATATTCAACATTTTTTAATAAAAATTGGTGATTTTGCCCAACTGTATGCTAATGTAAGTGTTTTAAGCAGGCTAGGTTAGACTGTCATGTTTGTTAGGTTAGGTATACTGTATAAAAATGCATTTTTGCCTCATGACATTTTCGGCTTATGATTTATTACAACGTAACCCCATTGTAACCTGCCGGCAGGCTTTACTTGCCTGAAATTTTGATTTTGGGACAAAAAATATTTGTGCAGTTAGCATTTCATATGTAGCTATTAATTGTAGCACCAAAGCCAGGGAAGTGGGTTGGAATTATGCTGGGGACACAGTGTCCCTAAGATCTGAGTGGTGTGTCATGGCCAAAGCCTGCATACAAGAGGGCCAGCGTTTACATCCCACAGATTCATCCCGATGTTGGTAACACTGCATACCAATCTCCTCAGGTAATAAGTCGGATTTGTCTGAGATGCGCGAAGTCCCCTTTGAGGACGCTGACACGATGGCCCATCAACTGGAATTTGCCGATGCCATAGAGACGTCGGCAAAAGACTCCAGCAATGTGGAAGAAGCCTTCAATAAAATGGCAGCCGAGCTTATCCTGCGTCATGGCGGTCCCATATTCAATGAGAATGTGACAGACAGCTTCAAGCTGAACAGTAAGGATGTGGTGTCAGAGGGCTGGGGATGTGGATGCTAATGTTTTCCCAGGAAGCTCTAAGAAGTCTCATGCTACTTCTACATTCTTTTTTATTACTGGAGCTCTGGCAAAACATTGTACCTAGATGATACAATATCATTTTGATTGCATCATTGTATCTGTTTTTGTTGTTTTTGATGCCATTGTCAGCAATACCTTTGCAAGATAGCAATAGACATCCTTGGACCAGAGTAAAATTGGTCTAAGGGAAATGACCAAAAAAATGGTTGCATTATCAACCTTTGTGGTCTGAAAAAGCAGTTTCACAGCCGAGAGGGTGCTAGTGGTCAAGATCCTTTGTTGGACCACACAATAACGAGAGCGGAAATGGTCCTCCATCTTAACCTGTAACATCTTCATTTGCAGCTGGCAGTGTCCACTGCTGTTCTGGATTGAGGGCATGGGGCATTTATAAAAACAGCCTGTGGAGGAATACAAGCGAAATAAAGAGTGCTAAAGAAAACCAAGTAAACTCACTGTGGCAAAATCGAGGGAAGTTTCAGGCGTGTCCAGGATAGGGGATGTGTTTTTTTTTTTTAATGAGGAATCAAAGACTGATAGTGGCTGCTCTGTACATGATCATTTTCAATCATTTAGTGCCTCTTTGAAAGGTCGGCAGATGTATCTTTGAACTTATGAAATAGTCTCTTACTTTTTGAATCTGAACAATGTAGAATTACATTTCCTGTTTGAAATAACGGAGTTTTTAGTTATTGTGTCTGAACGAAGTACTTTATTACTAGATGAATAGAGAAATGCGTTTCACTTAAAATCATTCCTGTCAGCTAATGGTAGCTGATGTCTTTCTAATGAACATTTCCCATCATTCCTGTGAATAGGCATAATGGATCCATGTTCCCAATATGACCGCATTTTAGGGGGATTCAGGAACACGGTCAAATGCCTTTGAAGTGCTGAAAGGGAGGAGAGAGCGTTGAGTCTCTTGTAGTTGGGAAGTGCGCCCTCCAGTATTACCTTTTGTGAGAATGCAGTTACTGAGACGCCTACGGAGAAGCACCCAGTTGTGGGTGAGGAAGCAGAGCGAGACCAACCCACCAGCAGAGCTGGAGGGAACACGGAAACTCGCGTCTCTCTCGGCTCCGGTTTCATATCTCGGCTCCCCCTGGTGTTTGGGTTGATGCCTGGACGTTTAAAACTCGCTGCCAAGGGTATAGAGATGCTAATCTTTTAATTTATTTTCTTTGTCTCGAGCAATTGTCGTCATTACAGCAAGGCGATTGCCTAATGTTAATCATTATTATTATCATTGTTTTATTAATATGTGCAATGAAGGTTCCACTTGAACCTGTCAGAAGACAGGAGGTCTGGGGGTGTCGTCGTCTGTGGGTTTGTTAATTTGTCCTGACTACTGGAGTCGTGTGAGTATTCATAACATACCGGATTTATTCCGTGAATCGGTATCAGCAGTGCCTGGATACAGCAGTGATGTTACATGGCCAATATTGAGCTGTGCCTCAAAGTTTGCAGAAAATGCATTTTAAAGCATTCTTTTTAAGGCATATTATAATGTATTGTGATGTTTATTCTTCCTAAAGGACCTTTACTGAGGAAAAATCCCACTGATTTCTGTTTAAATTGTCTCTTGGGGTTAAGGCCCAGGATACTTTCTGCATGAGGTACATTCCACATCCAGGGACTTGAAACGGAGTACTAGTCTATCAGTACACTGACCTACTTAGACTTTCTTTGTACACATGAGAAGGTAAATTTGTAGCCTTATTAATAATTTTAAAAATTCAAATTTTAGCGGGAAATATTTTATCTGTAATTTACACATAGTGACATTGGATATCCTTATTTTTCTCACTTGACATCTATTTTGTTTGCTAGATTGTCAGATTTGCGGGACATTTTGATATCGTATGTATTGATTTTCAAAAATTTTGAATTTACTTGAAAATAATGTAGTTTTGTATTAAGGATTGATTATATATTGTGTATTTCATATTTCTATACCGAGTGCCTTTGAAATGTTATATCAATCAGGAGCAGGGATTAGTTGTGGTTTATAAGGTTGTAAACCTTATACTGATAGTTTGAGTAATTGCATTTGTTTAAAACAAATCCAGTTCATTTTAATTTTTTATTCTGAGCATATGAGTAAATCGACTCTAAATTATTTGTTTATATTGAAATAAAGTTAATTCTGTGAGCAGAAAATGTTGTCTCATTTCTTTGCACGGAGTTAATGCAAAATGTTCAGGCAAAAAATTTCAAGAATTCCATTATAACAATAAAGAAAGTCCCTACTGAATTAAAATCGCGTAAACGGAGCCGGGGGAATAAGCCCAGCCGTAAAGAGCAATTAACCCTGTATTACGGCCTTCAGCAGCAGCTAGGGAAGGTAACCCGCATTAACTACAGTACTTTGTGTTTTCCTCCACACGCCTTCCCATGCCGCTTGTTCCGCGTAATTCAGTTTCCCTGTTTCCCCTGACGCGCGATGATTTGTAGACGGTTTCTCTGTCGTTTTAATGTCTTTCTACGAAGCCATATGTTTTAAAACATCACATGCCTTTTAGGTGTTTTTTGTTTTTACAGCTACTAAATGAAATTATTTAATTCGCTGGATAGAAATATTTCTTGATGAAAACGGTAGTATTGCTTGTAAGACTATATTATGCGTGACGATCTACTGTATTCACATGTGATAATGTACCTGAGTGATTTTCAGACATCTCGCATACATCACATACAAATTTTAGGGGAAACATTAATTAATTTCCTGACATCCATGATATTTGGTTCCCCCCTGTTAAGACAGGTATACAGCAACTCTGGGCCTCAGTACTAATATCAATACTGTATTCACATGTGATAATGTACCTGAGTGATTTTCAGACATCTCGCATACATCTTTGCTTTAATATTAGGGGATACATTATTTGCTGATAGACGGGGGAAACATAGGGAAACTGAATTGCCCGGAACACCGCTGATTTGCGCATTAATCCGCAACGACACTTAGGCTCTTCTTCGCCGGCCGAGCTCCCAGCAAAACTTTGCATTTCCTTTACTGTTCTTGGGCATACAAAATTTACACAAACATTAACGCACGATTACGCTTCAGAACGTGCTGTGTGTGTGTGTGTGTGTGGATATTATCCTCCGATCCAGATTTCAGACGTCTATTTTAAAACTTATTTTTAATTCGATCGCTGTAATTGTAAACACAGAGCAAAGAAACCGCACTGAAATTACACTAATGAAACATTTTATGCGATTATCAAAATTAATGTAATTTTCATATTTGTATATGTCTACCATAACAGTTGCCTGGTGTCCAAGGCACTCTGAATTCATTTATCACCACACGCACAGGCAGGGTTATTAAAATCTGCATGTTCTCGTTTTTGGGAACAGATGCAGCCGGCAGGATGACCACAACTTGCACTAAAGACGTAACGGATAAATTAATACTGCAGCTTATTCAGTGTTACTTGGCTTCAGCCTTGTAATGTGGCATGGCTGCTTGTTGTTCAATTAATGTAGCGCAATTAAAACGTAGCCAGTGGGTATAACGCACCACCACGTGAACTACAGCAGAGTGTACCATAACATCCCACTGGAGGTCAGACGCAATTCATGAAAAAAAAACCGTACTGGCAGATCAGTGCAGGTACTCAGTCTATAAACACATACAAAAGCCAGCTCTTCTCAGTGCAGTGCAGTACAGTACAATGTGATGTCCTTAATTGTGTAGCTGCCCATGTAACTCACTGTCCTTTGTTAATTTTTTGATTGTGAAAGGCCTTTACCGAAGCTATGAGAGAGCACCCATCAACCAAAAGTCCACTGTGTGCAGTTCCCTGCCCATTACAGAGCAGCTCTCCGAAATTACTGGAAATAAAATGCATGGGAAAAAATAATCTCTGAGTTACATACACAGGTAATATTTTAAAATTAGAGTACTGGTAAAGATAATTTTAACATTATTTTGTAAAATATTAATTTAGCTTTAACATTAACAACCATAATTATATCTACTCTGTATCTAGCTACTTAATAAAATTTTGTAGTCAAAGATCTTTTGTAAATGTGTCTTTTGTCAATATAATAAATCTTAAGACTGAAACATCTTTTGATAAATTTAACAATAGGGGATTTTTAAACACAGCATACACTACTGTATCGTTAAAAACGCTTACTTCAGAGTTTCCTAAATGTCTGAAATCTTGTGTCTAAATGACAGTTGGTCTTTGATTCCTATATTCCTTTTGGAATACACTGAACAAATCCAACACATGGCTTTTTATCCATCTATGCTATGGAAAGGCTCAAATGATGATGATGTTCCATTATAAAGTGTGATCTGGAGCTACTGGGCCACGAACTTCTCCTGTTCAAAGATGAGTTCTACAGCCTCATCCACGTCCCGCACGATATGCCCTGGCTCCACCAGAACTGGATCAAACTGGAAGTCACGGTGCCCATGGAATGCAGCCTGCTGCAACTTTCGGCCTCCGTCGAACAGCACCTCCGTGTGGGGATTGTAGACGCCAGTGCACACCAGGATGGACTTGCAGCTGGTGGCAGAGGGAGCAGCCAGCTCACTTTCCCAGGGCCCGTCCAGGTCATCCTCCTGGGACAGCATGCCCGAGGAGCCCGTGAGGGTGGCCATCTTGGCCACTGCCTTCCTTTTCTTCCTGGCGAGCCGCTCTTCGAGGTAGCGGTTGTACAGGTTAGCACCATAGATGTCAGTCATGAGGTTGTCCCTGATTCAAAGATGAAGGAAAAGAAACAATGTATTTTACTTTAAACAAGCCCTATTTTGCTTTTAATTACCAAGGGTGCCAATTCTGGTGGGAACTGTGTACGTATCTTAAATTGCCCGTTTACATTTTTTAAAACAAAACTGTAGTCCTAAAACCTAATAATCAGACAAATAATCTCAGTGCAACTAAAATACTACAAAGTCATTATACTCCCTTCCATCATACTGAAGAATCTGCTAACCGGACACCGCTTTGGCTTGGCTGTGTAACACAGATGATTTGCTCATACCCGATGGCATACAGGGACTGAATGGGCCGGCTCCACTTCCTCTCCGCGGCTTGCTCTCGGATTAGGTATTCGGCGTACTGGTACGTCAGCTCGCTGGGCTTGCCCACTAGGGCCTCGTACTTCAGTTCTTTGCCCGTTATCTTCTTGTAGATGTTCTCCAGGCAAACTAGGAAGGCTCCGTGACCAAACCTTTATATAAAGAAAGTGGTCACTATAGAACCACAATTTTACTCATCTAAACATTGCTCATCTCAGCCTATATCTAAAAGCACAATTTTTGTTTATGGAAATTCCATCCAAATTTTGCTCCTGTATTTCTACAAATTGATTTGGCAAAATACTAATTTAAGTCCTGACAGGTACATGACCTTTCCTGTGTCTTTACCATAATAGGTTTTGATAAACTTCTGAATTTGTAATAATTTTATATTTATACTATACTATTTAGAAATTTCAGCCCTATTTTAGGTTAACCCTATTAATCAGATATTTATTGCTATAACATTAATTCTATCAATGGTATACGTTTGGGATGATAGACTGACAGCTGCAGCACAAACTTCCATTTTAGACTGTCGTCTTGTGGTTTAGAAGATAATTTTCGCCAAGGTGCGCTGAGACCAAGAGGTACACGGATTAAACGTTGCCCCGAGCCCTGGCTCTTAAACCGCAGCACACATCAGAGAATGCTCTACCGTGGGGAGTGGGCTTCTGCCATCCACATAAGGTCCATGTTGCAGGCCAACAGTGGAAGATGGGGGACCTTCAGATTCTGGTGGGCGTGGCCCAGGTTTCCATTCGTCAAAAGAATGTCAACGATAAGCTGCAGGTTGGTTTCCCACCGAATGGGCTCACCGAAAAGAATAATAGCTACAAGGAGAAAGACAAAGCAAAACAAGCCCGTGCATGTGTATACTTTTGGGCATGCTTAAAGAAAGCCGCTGCTTTATAGAAATCAATTGACTGAAAACAATGGGTTGAGTCTTGAACAGGTGTGGCATTTAGCCTCTATTTAAATCCACTATTCAAGGTACTATTCAGGTATTAGGTGTTTAAAGTTGGCTTGGGGGCAGAAGAAATAATAAATGCATGCAAGCTATTAAAACTTCCACATAATTTGACTTGCAAGATTTGTTGTGTTCAAGATGTAATGAGAATACAGTAATCAGTCTATCAAATGACAGCATAAATTCTTACCTTCAATTTGGGGGATATTAGCAATGGAAGACGACTACAAAAAAAAACATTTCAGAGGTTTGGCCTGGAACTACAGTAAGTTTTAATTGTACTTGTAAATAAGACATGCTAATATTCAAAGACATGTTAAAGGACCACTACATTTACTGTTTTTCGTTAAAGGGAAAAAAATCTGTTTCCTGTTTTGTTAAGAGGAAATGGGCAGATATATACATTTCACAATATAACCAGCCATACGTCTAGTATGACATACTCACTGTGAAAAACAATGGTATCTTGTGACTTTGTGTATGACTATCCCTAAAAACTTTGCAATTCCTCATAAATTAAATTTGAAGAAATAAACACCTTTAAAGACATACACTACACAAGCACATGGCAAATGCTTTTAAACTGTTAGTCCTGTTCACTGTTAAATTATTCCATCTGAAAGGTACTGCTGCTATCAAAAACTCTCAAGCAATCTCATGCATTTTAAAAGTTTCCTTAGATGACTGATCTAATTTCAAAATTCCCAGAACTCCTGAAATATCAGCCGTGAGCTGAAGCCAAGGGTGCCGTAAGGGGGGGGGGCAGGATGTTAAGATGATTCCAAGGGGCCTCTGAGTATAAATGGCCTTAAACAATTCAGAACATAACTGGTCTGGGTTGGGGGCCCAATTTGATATGCTTTCATGGAGGCTAAAATCTTCAGCGGCACCCCTGGCTGAAGCCCACAGATGGCTAAATATGTGTTAACTGGTGTGAAAAGAGCCACTCAGAATTATCCGCTTATCTATAAGAACACAGAAACCCAGTCAAACAGCCTGACGGACAGAAAGCAGACGTAACACTTCAACTCACCGGGAGTTTAGGACGCCGGTTGTGGTCCACCATATCCAGCAGGGGGAACAACTCTCGAAGCATGTCGATGCTCAGCACCTTCTCAAAGCCCAAACTACGGAGGCAGGTGAATCGCTCAATCTAAGCAATTAATCACTTTCACTTTTATGTACGATTTAGAGCAGCCCAGTCTGTGGGACCCCCCAGACAGTCCACATTTTTGGTCCCTCCTGGGCACTGGGAGTTGGCACGGAGCAAAAGTGTGGACTGTCTGGGGGTCTGAGAGAGCTGGGTTAAGAAACACTTGATTAAAAGAATAATCAAGTTTCTCAAATCTTCTATTTGCATCCATGTCTACTTTGCACATATTACTTATTGTTTATTCATGCTTACATTGCACTGTTTTGTCCGTCTTGCATTGTCTTGTCTTGTATAGCACTGCTGTTTGTCTGCTTGTCTCCCATACACCTCTGTCCCCCATCCCCCTATAACTGTGGCATAGGGATTTCACCGTGTCTCACCAAACACGTGACAGTGAAATGTGCTCCTCAGAGTTTCACAGAAAGACCAAATTGTTTTCAGCTAATTATAACCGACTGATCCCAGTGTTAGCTGATTTTTATCCTCAAAACATTTTAGTGACACAGAATAACTCTTCTTCACTATGATATAATAATCGGTCTTTTTGTCATCTGGAAATATGCCAGTTTGAAAGACCCATGTGCTGTAATCGCATTTATGGAAGAGGGGGAAGAGTAAGCGTTTGACAATAGTTCCCAGAGTGTTATGTGGATTCCTGAGTTATATCACAAAGCAAAATGATAGGTTGTGCTTGGCCTGCTCATTTGGCTGTTTTTGAGAGTGGTTTTGAGAGAGGTTTAATCTGGTCTGGAAATGCTTGTGGCAAACCACTCATCTATACTCTGCTGTAGCAGCTGCAGCGGTGGTTCTAAGTTCTGAAAGCACCCAGGTCATACTGGTGTGAGTCACAATAACCATTTTAATGGATCTTTTAATAGATTTCATAATACCGGTCTAAGGTGTGTTTGATTTAATAAAATGTGTAAAAATCTGTGCCGAGTAAAGAGACGGTTTTGCTTTATCCCACAGTAATACCATTAACAAGACATGACCAACTCACTCCAGACAGAAGTGCTGGCAAAACAAAGACAATGCAAAACACACAGAGTTGGAGAAACCTGGCTTGATGAGGCGCTACAGGTAAAGCATGCTCTGCACTTCACTTTTTGGCGATGTCCAGCACAGGTCCTTGTCCAGACACCAGCACACACTTGTCGTGGTACTTCCTGAACATTCTCAGAGGACTGTGTGACATCATGACCTGATCCTGGGAGATCTGTCAAAGTGGCACAACAGTCACTGTTCACCAGTGTCATGTGGATGACCACACAGGCTGTTAGAGGATTACTCTATCAGATCCCAACAGCAAACAGAAAACACAGACAGAAAGCCATTCACAACAGGCGACCCTAACAAACAACTCTATATTTAATATGGACATTTGCTACCTCTTCTTCTGTACAGGCAGGTCCCCTGGTTAATGTCCAATTTTCAGACAACTTGAACTTACAAATGGACTGCTTTAGAGTCTATTGTATTAAAAATGTGTGTTACATTCAGTGGTTTGTAATAATGAACGTACACACTACTTTGTGATGCTCATGAAAACATTGTGCAGTGGTTTGTCGCCTCGAGGTACAGTACAGTACTGTATGTAGTTACTTTAATTATTACGGTATTATTGTTATTATTAGTATGCTATTATTGTTCCGACTTCAACTTACAAATCCAACTTAAAGACAGATTTAGGAAACAGATCTCACTCGTAACCTGAAAACTGTCTGTAAGACATTACTCCTGTCTAAAATGTTAACTAGAGTTTCTGTAGAAGTCACCCAATATTCTGTGATATTACAACTATAATGGGTTTTTAGAAAGAGACCTAATTGTCAAGCTTTTTTAGAATTTAACATTTATTGTACTAGTGCAAAATAATATTAAGAAATGCTAGCAGAACTTACTGATCTTAAAATTATTTTGCAGGATAGCCTAAACCTTTTCTCTGCCACACATAAAGCCGGCTTTAAATAAAACTTAGTTGGAAAGTTTCATTGTAAATTACATCTATCCTCCAGTCACTTGTCTAGTACAGAGTTGCAGGTAAATGCATTAATTCATTAATATTTTAATGTTTTCTGTGTTGTAAATGATTGTATTACTTCTTGTATTGTGTTTACTAAAAACAAGAAGGGTAACCTGGTTGCTAGAGAGACTTCAGCATGAAGGGGAAGGATTTACACATCAGAAGCCTTTACACTTGACTCAAGATCCAGAAATGTATCCTGTATCGCTCCATAACCTGCTGTACGTATGGGTGACACTGAGAGATACTGGTGGATAAAGGTGTAGGCTGTGAAACAAGGTAATGACATCACAACCAAAAATGAGAGTGACTCACCGGCACTCCTATGATATGCGAGAGCTGGTCTGCTTTGGTCTGACGTAGACAATTCCCTGCATTTGTGACAAAGACCACAGGCACCACGAAGCGGCCCTGGGGACTGAGCAGCTTCTGGAAGGCCTTCCTCGCTGCGGGAATGGGCGTCCGCCCTCGAACAAGAACGCCATCGATATCGAATAGCAGGCCGAACCCTGGCTGGAGCTGATGAGGGGGAGATTGGATTACACAGCTAACTTCAAAAATCTAATACTAACTCACTTTCCAGCCATGAAGCTTAAAGAAATGTTTCCTAAGTGGATTTAAAGAAAATGTCCGGCAGTTAATACCAAATTGGTCACTTTAATACCTTCGCCAATAACTTTGCTAATAAATGCCAATGCGAAAGACAGCAAACACTGGAAGACATTCGGATGGTGATAATATCTAGATTTGAAGTATACAAAATTTACAACAAGGTCTCTTGGCAATTGAAAACTGCAGTGTATTTAAGGTGTATCAACTGTAGATGCCTAAGGAGTTGCCATTTTGACTATTTCCTAGCATGGGACTGTGATGCAGAGTTAATTCTACTGACAAGATCATGACTCTAATTGGGGATGACCGAATACAACGGATCAGTGACCATTTACTGTGAATTATTTAAAAAGCACGTGAAAAACAAATTGTTTCAATTACACTCCAATGAGTGAGGCTGGATGAAACCTTATGGGTTCTGCAGGTGCACTGCTAGAGATTGTGGGCCCCATGAAACATATCACTGTTGGGCCCCCAACCCAAACCAATCCAATTATGTTCCAAATTCTTATGGGCCCCTCTCACTCAGATCCCCTGGGAATTATCATAACTTCCCACCCTTTTTAGCACCACTGGGCTTCTGATTTAAGGGAGATCAGAGGGAAGGAGCAAACACTGTCCATGAAGTAACTGGGGTTAAGATAGGGCTGGGCCATATGGCAAAATATTTTATGATGATAATTTTTTTTCCATATGAAACAATATTGCTAATTATCACAATATAACCATTATTTCTTTTCGTCAATGCTCTTGTGCTTCAATACTGTAGCTCAAGCTGACAATCCACTGCATCATTTTCACAAACTATTATCACAAAATAGTGCATGCATTCGTTATTATGAACTATAGTATTTAACCCAAATTATTAAGACAGGGTGTCTATAAAGTCTCTTTACAATTTCAAAAATGTACTACAAAGGCAATTGATGAGATATCTTCATCAGATTTGTTCTGTGTACTCAGTGGTTATCAAAGTTTTTAATCGCATTGCATTTGTGTATTTCAGGGACCCTGTTTATGAGTGAGGTACTGTGAAATGAACCCCGTACAAAATGGCTACTCCTCAAGAGAAGGCACAGTGTATATCATGGTTTATTGAAGCAAAATCTTCTATGGGGTTATGGTAAAGATGTCGTGTGTCGAACAAAGGTACGGGACATCACTAATCTAAAGCAGAGGCTCACTGATGGCACTGCCACCATTGATGAGGGTCTGCTACAGCGAACTTGGCAAGAAATCAGTACCGTCTTGATGTGCTTCGTGCAACTAATGGTCCCCATATAGAGGTGTATTAAATGAGGCAAAAAAAAAAACTTAAATATATATGTCTCATTTTGTAATAATTTCCACATATCTGTCTTTTCATTTGCCTTTGTAAAAGATTTTTGAAATTGTAGAGACTTTATGGACACCCTGTATAATAAACTTTTTGGTAGTCCATTTGTAAGTATGAGTTGTGCATAAGTCGGACATTCTTAACCCAGGGACTGCGTGTAACACTACTGAAATTGATGAATTTTCATAATCATGATTTTATCGATATATATCGCCCAGCTCTAGGTTAAGGTTCTTGCTCAAGGGCTCAACAGTGATATGATTACTCTGTCAGGCACGGTGTTTGAACCCATGACCTTCTGGACATAGGCATAGAAATCTAAACTGCTGATTTACACACTGCCCCCATTGAATGAAGCACTACGAACAAAAAAATGTGAGCAAAGAATGCGCAGATTTCAGCAATGAGAGGAATCCGTTAAAAATGAGCATTGACATTTGTTCAGAATAAAAGAGTCACTAACGTGAAATTTGAGCAAATAAAATTTGAGTCTGTTTCCATCATTCTCTAAATACTTAATACCATCTGCTCATTACACAAATCTGTGGCAAACAACAGCTTGATTCTTAATTAAGTGCCCGGGCAGCACCTGAGGAGAAGGTTTACCAGCGAACAAGGCAAACCACAGCCCGTGTTCTGTTTTATACACCCATATGTCAGCCAGGTTTGGAATCTGCTGCATTAATCTCACTTCCTGCCTGACATTGTTTACTTGTGCAAAATGCGTGTCCGTAACTGCCAGCCAGTCTGGCTTGTGAGGTCACAATGATTCATCACAATATACACTACAAAACACCCCCCCCCCCAAAAAAAAAATATTGAATAAACAAATCTAGACACCTTTACATGAGGATGAATAGGAGGGCAACATAACCTCAAACAGCAATGATGTTCTGCAATGAATGTATACAAAACAATCATTTTTACAGAAGATAAAGTTTATCTATTGAGACTTTGGATTGGTGAAATACCTGAATATACAGTACACACTGCTATAAGGTTATATTGAATGAAAGCCCCCTAAAGGTCAAAGAGTGCATTAAACTGTTACCACATTAACAACTAGACACTGTGTTTGTTATAGAGCTTATATACCACGTACACTCAAATGGTTTATACACACATCTCAGACAGTTTAACAATAAAATGCAGATATCATGGTCTGCTGTTAAAAGTACATATATAAAGGAATTTAAGAAAACTAAAAAATCATATTAATAATGGCTTATTACCATGGGTGTAAAAAAGTGACATAGGAAAGAAGTTTCCATTTATTTTGCAGACACTTTTATCCATGAAAACAATGTGAGGACCAGAGAGCAGGGTTAACTAGTGTCCCTAAGGCAATTGGGGTTAAGGGCCTTACTCGGAGGTTCAGGAGTGACGGTGATCCTTAGCAGCTATGGGATTTGAACCTTTAACCTACCAACCATGTGCACAGAATCCTAACCCACAGAGCCACATGCCACCTTACACTCAAAGTTCATCTGACAAACCCTGATTAAGAGCAAGTCCTCCGTTCCTTTTTATATCACTAGAAAAAGGAGGAAATTGCATTACTGCTAAGAAGGAGGATGAGAGATTGAAATTAGAAAGGTCCTCTTTCAGGAAAAGTGACAGTATGAGCTGTAAACTCTCTCAAGTGTCCGTCAGTAAACCTTTGCTTGCATCTCACTGGCACACTTTGGCTATCACACTGATTGCCTTCTATCTGTGGATGTAAACATTTTGTCTACCACAACACTGGGTCTTACCAGGGGAATTTTACAAGAAATGTTTTTTTCGTGTGGAGTTTATCTCAGATGCCATACATACATCACCTTTATCTCCGTAAGTCATTTTATCTGGGATTTTGCACAAGTCTTATTTGTCCTTAAAACAGCATTAAATAAAGTATACAAATTCAAGCTATGGGGATATATAAAGAAATATTACATGGGTTCTTCTGTGATTATAACAGTCTTTGTTTTTTCTCTCTCTGTCCAAGAAGGTGTGTAAACTGATTTACTTCATTCTTACAGGCATCTGGTTGTTTTTCTCCTTTTGAACAATGTTAACCACTTTCACTACTTTTATTCATAATCTTGAGTCAGCAGGGGTTTATATTTGCATGGCAATATGACATTTTTACGGTATACAAAATTTAAAACACAAGACCAACTCTGCAGAACTCGGATGACCAGGATTAAAAATTGTTACATTCTTAATTCTTTCAAGCATAAAAAGTTCATTTGTTCCACGTGTAACTAAATGATAGGGGTTTAATATATTTCTATAAATATGAGTACATATCTGAACACAGTATATTAGGAATGAAAACTGCTGACCTACAGAATTGCATAGGGGAATGTAATCAGGTACCATTTTAAAAGGAGAGGCACCACAGTTTGTCAAAGTCTGTGCGTCATGTATTAGGGGTATTGAAGAGTGGAATTTAAAACCAGCAATCACTAACATCCAACAATTGATTTTGCATTTGTACAATTTTAAACCTATTGATCGTTACACAAATTCGTACTTAAATGTGACCCGTTCGCATAGTGTTTTGTGTGCATTTAAATATGCATTATTTTTTTTTTGCTTACTAGGCATCTCAAGTCATGAGAATCACGGGGCGATTTATAACAGAAAGTGCCTGTTCCCTATTAAACTTCAAGAACAGGCAAGGAACAGGCCAGGGATTGAGAATTACACCATGGTCCATTAAGATAGCGGTTTCCTAAAACGCTGCGTGAATGTAGCTTATTTCTAGCGATATAATTAAATGGCACTTTATGTAAGATTTATTACTTCATTTGGACGATCAATCACAGATGAACGTTTTAATTTTCGTATAGCAGAAGAAACCCGGTGAATGAGTTTATCATCTTCAATTGCAGATACACATGCACATTTAGCCTAGAGTTGTATGTGTACAAATACATGCCGAACACGTGTCTACATATATGTTTGCGTATAACCGTAACTTATGGTCGGCATCACAAAAGTAAACGAATCCAGTCTTAAAATTAAACATAGTGATTTTACAAACAGTGTACGGAAAACCACCACGATTAAGTCACTCGGTGGCATGCAGTAGCAGCATTCATTAAAATAGAGAATCCCGGCGAAGGAGCGCCCTCGGAACCCACCGTGTCAGACGCCGTCCCGCAGATCCCGCAGACCCCGCAGCGTGGAAGCGCCGGCCGGCTGCACACCGCGCTTACGAGCCGGGGTAAAGCTGAGAAAGCCCGCATTTTAATCTGCAGCTGCCCCGACTGGGCACAGCCTCAGATATAACAGCACCCCGACTTACTAATGAGCTCCTTTGTGTCTTACGGGTTTACACCCCGCTATCTATTCCCCCATACTGTATTTTTCAGGCGGAGACACCGGAAAAGGAGGTCCGATTCATGCGGTAAGGAAACAAATGAAGCGTTGCTTGGTGCGCTGCACGTATAAATATATACTTTAACGCACCATACGCCAATTGCACTGGATTGGACAATAGTCGTTGAAAAGCGCATATAAAGGCTGCTACGTAAGATCATACGTCGCCGTGGGAGTGGCGACCTCGGGCCGCCGAAAAGCAGAGACCAATCGGTCGTGGCATTGTGTGGGAAACTGGTGACTGCCTGGCGCAATGGCTTCTTGTATTTGAAAAAGAGGTATTAATAATACCCGGAAAACTACCGCAACATCCAATAAACTTTGTCTCAAGTTGACTATTGGTATAAAAAACCAAGCACAGGTTGCAGTCCGAGGCTATTATTAATTATTGCTACTAATTAGTATTACTGTTGTACGGCTTGTAGTACAAAATACTATTACTACTACTAACTACTTATAGAAGGATCAAGGACATCAACAATGGAATTAATGGATTGTAGCAACAGCTGCATCCTGATTGTAGTACTTTTTAAGTGCAGCCTTGTATAATAGTAGAAAGTGCGTTAATAATAGTGACTGGAGAAATAAAAGCGGTCAGCATATATCGATTCCAATATTTTTAAATAGTGCGGTATAATTGACAGTTATTGCTAGTGCTTTGATTAACAGTACATGTACTAGCTGGGAATAGCAGCAGCAGCCCTGCCCACACCAATGAGCTGCATTAGCGCAAGACGGGGCGTCTGTGGGGTGGCACTGACCTCTGGGCGTAAAGGGGGTGTTGGGAGTAGCTGTACAGTAGAAAATCAGATTTGAATGCCACAGACTAAGGCTTGTCCTGCACTAAATTGCATTCAGGAATGAAGAAACTCATTCAAAGTACCTCTAAATCCAGGATTTTGGCTTAATCTGAGTCTGCGAAACCAGCTCTGGGTCCCAATAAAGACGAATTCTGCCAAGCAATTATCCGATTTAAGGTGCTCTATGTAAAGAACAAAAATGCATTGTGTCATTACCAAGACCAGATTCTTACACAACAGAACACGTTACTAAAACGTGACGTCCGCCATGACAGGCTTAGTCAAGCTGACCGCCCTCTAAAAGAGCCTGAAAAAATTATGACATTCACATCCAACCATGTAGATATGAACAGGTCAGTCATCTGCACAATGGAAAGTGCCTGCAGCAGATCAACAACAGACATGTGAAAGCACTGTTGTGATTGGCTGAAGGCTTTACTTACATTAAAAAGGGAGGACGGACAACTATTCTGTTAATTAAAAAAAAAAAAATTAATAAAAAAATTTAAAAATTACAAAACTGTTACTTTGTAGAAAATAGTTTACTGACAAACAGTGATATAAAAATCCAAAAGCAGTTATTTACATTTGTTTTGGTGACACACAAACAACAAGGCTGATGAGGATCTGCGTGATGTTTAGCATCAATAAGCCCCGACCCACCCAGGTCCAGCTGTGGAGAACGGCAGACTCCATCGCCTGGACCTTAGGCCTGATGTCTTTGGGGATGCAGTGACTTCCGTGCCCTACAGCCCGAGCAGAGTCTTGGCCTCCTCACTCTGAGCCATCAGTGTCTCACTGGCATATTTCTGCAGCAACTCCATCTTCTTCCGTCTGACCAGCGCTTCCTCAATCTAAAAATGGAAGGAAAAAAAAAGCACAGGCCTGTATTACCACATACTAAACACCACCATGGCTTTAAACACCAATGCAGTTACAATTTTCAGCAGACACTTTTCCCCAAAGCAGCCTCTGTAGGTCTCAGAGATGCAGCGTGCTTGCTGTGTATCACACAGCCTGTCCTGCTCGGTTTCTACCTCTTTCTGTGAAGGTACAGGGACATGGGCGATGAAGGCCTGCGATCCTTCCTCTCCCTCCATGCTTTCCTTCATCTCATCATCGGAATTCTTATTGTATAAAAAAAAGGTAATAATGAATCAAGGATTCAGGCTGATGCTGAGACACCCATACGCACAATCAAATCAAACAGCATTAAGTTTAATTCCGCCATATGTGGTTTTAACCGAGAATTGATATTACCTCTTCCCTCACGGCATAGATGTTCTCCTCCTCCTCATCCTCCCTTCCCCCACCTCCTCCCTCCAGACGGGCTTCTTTCTCTGCTTTCCATTTTTCAACAGCCTTTGCAATGACTGACAGCAAGCACAGACAGACATGTCACAGTTACGCGCAGACATTAGCATTCAGCGGCTGAGCACTGATCACACAGAGATGCCCTGTGATTCAGACACTAGACCCTAATACGTTTTACATTTTATTTAATAGACACTTGTATTCAACAATAAAAATAGTAGAGTCATATAGTCCCTGGAGCATCAGCAGACACAACATCCTCATCTGCTGAGCCACACACTACCTCCCTATTGTAATATTACAACATGTGTCAAGTGGAGTTCATTCATTCATATAGCTCTCAACCACAAACTGATTCACAGACTTGATTCGGCGTGGCGAGCAGTTCGTGTGCTTGTTAGTTATCACCAAGGCATAATAATTTTAAGAGTATGTTTTCAACTCAGAAATGTGCAGTTAAGTGAAGGAAGGTACCTTGTTTCTCGTACTCCTGCTCCAGAGGTACCAAAACGCCATCGTCTTCATCTCGGTATCCATAGTATTCAGCATCTATGTCTTTCATGAGTTCAGCTCGAGTTTTTCTTGGGGGTGGTATTGCTAAATATAGGACACATTTTTATAAAATTATATAAGGTAATTTTTATATCTATACATTTGTCATGTTTGACATTTGGTCTGTTAGAATGATGCTGGTTGAAAACCAAAGCAGAGAACATGAAATGGCGCTTACGCTCTTTCTCGAAGAGCTCTCGCACACCAGGCAGATCTTTAGCTGCTCCAAAATACTTATACCCTCTGTTTCCTGGGACCTCCTTGCCCTCATGGTCCAGCATCTTTGGTCCTATTCTCTGAAAACCAATTTTAAAACATCCGATTAGTGTTATCTGAGCAATGGACTGTCTGACACATGCAGTTTCTTACCAGCTGGACCCTACTTGCCTGAAGATAATGTCTTCATGTTTCATTCACTCCAATTTCCCATATTACTCATAGGCTACATTATGGATGAAATTAGATGCATCAACATAAGCCTCCGACATGGATATAAATGAATAACCACGTACATTGTGCATGGTTTGAATGATACTTAACTTTAAACACTCAGATAAATAATTTTCATCAGCATCAAAGAACCACAATACAGGCATTTAAGCTGCGTCTCTCTTTCAGTAAATTATAAATGGCATGTTTATTATTTGAATCCACCCACCCATCCAATAACCCCTTATAGTGTACAAGGCTGTGCAGGAGGCCGAGAGCCTATCCAAGGAAGCATGGACCACAAGGCTGCCATACACCCTGGACAGGATGTCAGTGAATTACAGGAAACACACACGCAAACACTCACACAACGCAGGCAATTTAGAGATGTCACTTCAGCACAGCTGTGCGTCTCTGGACTGTGGGAGGAAACCCACACAAAAAACAACTGTAAACTAAAATTACGCGAGGAGGCGAACTCATGCCTTACAATGAACCTGAACTGAAGACCGGCAGACCTCGACTACTCAGAGCTCACGCCTAAAGCTTGTTCCTGATGCATAGGTGAAGCCAGGCTGTCCTCCGGGGGGGTGAAAGGTGAAAGCGCCCAATCAGTCCATACATAAATATTAATAAGTTTTAAAAAAATAAATAAATACACGCAATTCATTGAGAATAAATTATTATTAGACACCGATACGACTAACAATCCACATTTTCAAACATAACCTTACAACAGAATTCCCCCCTTGGATCAATAAAGTTAATCTTACTGAACAAAATACTTTCATTGTTCAAATAGCTTTCTGACCAGTAGGGGGTGTAATTGCACCCCCAAAAAACACCAGTGATTCAATATTTAAAAAAAAAAAAAAAAAACACACACACACACACACACACACACACACACACACACACACACACACACACACACACACACACACCAGCCAGACAATAATAGGCATGGTGAAGACCATGCTCATTCACTCGTCCTACCCCGTAGTCCGGGCCTCCGAGCTCCTTGATGCGGACCTCCCAGTGTCCCTTTTCTCGAAGCAGCTTGTTGATCTCGTCATTAAGGTCTCGGATCTTAAATTCGCCGAGACCGGCTAAGAGTGGCAAGATGAATATCTGTTAAACCTTGGTGCTTACATTATAGTGACATGTTCCCCCCCCCCCCCAAACATTGGCTGCTTTCTGAAGGCACTTACCATTCTGAATCTGTGCAACCTTCTTAGAAATTTCACTAATGATCTTAAAAGAAAGACGGGGGGGGGAAAAAATTAAATGCATACATAATGGCAGGAACATATTACAGAAGTCAAACAGCATAGTGTTTTAAATAATCTGGTGCAAAAAACTAGGAGAAACAGCACCACCCAATGGCGACACACATTGTCTACGTCAGCCAATCTCACTCCGACTCCCCATGCCTAACTGCTCTGTACATTATAATTTATCTGTTATGTTTTACATGTATTTACCATTTTACTGTTCTTATATGGGTAGGAAAAGTCTGTAGATAGACTACTGTTCTTGGGCAAAACAAACATCTATGATCAACTTGGAAGAAATCATACTATCAGCTAAACAATGTGTGGATGACTAACGTGAGGATATGATTAATATACAACAGAAAATCCTTGATCATTCCATTCTTGGCAGTTATAAACTCAGTGACTTCATTAGGTACATCTGTCCATACATCAAGTACAGCGTGTAGATCAGCAAGTTAGGCCCCGTGATCTCACTCCTATATTTGCGTGTATGTCTTAAGAAGGAGAGCGAAATTGGATGCAAATAAATAACAGTGTGCTTGGGGGGACATAATCCAGGTGTACAAGATTTTAACAGGTCTGGATGCTGTTCAGCCAAATGGCTACTTCAATATTAGTTTAAATACTAGAACTTGTGGCCATAAGTGG
>JAODLD010000136.1:6297709-6323144 GCA_026781065.1 Mormyrops boulengeri
TAGATAAGATTTTAACAACTCTGAGCTATTAGTTAAGTTCTCCCCAAACGAGCTTGATGGGCCGAATGGCCCCCTCTAGTTTGTAAATTTCTTATGTTCTTATGTTTTGTACAAATAGCACAAAAAGCTTCATTTTGGCTGTCCCCAGTACCATTTTAAGCGTAAATGTTTCCTATATTCAGAGGAGCCATTCTGTACACCAGTTGTAGAGAGTTATTTCTGCACTGGCAACATTCCTGATACCTTTAATGATTCTCTTCTGACCTCTAATGAGGCTTGTGTTTTCACCCACAAAACTGCCATTCTGGATGCTTTTTCTAGCACCATTCTGTATAAACTCTAAACACTGCAGCGCATGACAATCCCAGGAGGCTGGCTGTTTCTCAAATAGTGGACCCACTATGTCTGGAACCACCAATCACACCATGCGTCAAATCAATTACATCACGCACCTTAGCTGTTCTAATGCATAGCTGTACAGTTTCAGAACCTCGTGACCATGTTTATATACTACATGTATGACTCGCTGTTTGATAAAAAGTGGTGCACCTAATAAACCGGCCACATCCTTATTTATATTACAATATAATATATATAATATTATATATATATACACATACACACATATATACACACACACACACACACACACACACACACAGTACATACATACATATGGTGAACAGTGCAACATTAGCATATGCACGTTAATAAACAGAAGAAAAGAAACACAGGTATATACATTTAATATACATTGACATGAAAAATGTCTTACCTGTCGTCTCCACTTCTCTGCTTTGGGTAACTCATTGCACTCCGAAGCAAGAAAGGGTCTCCTTTCCTAAAAGCAAATGGAAAATAAATGTCAGGTTAAACAGAAATAACTAAATAAACCAAATCAACAAAAAAGGTATAAACCACTCAGAGCACTTTTGCAAATTTCTATACACCAATCTACAAGCTCTACAATGCAAATGAGGTCTTTCTATAAAACCTGAATGGAACCATTCAAATGAAATATGTTAGAGAAAGATATCCCAGAAAGTGCTTAAGACCTTAAATAACAAATTGAACCTTCGAAACAATGTTGCAGAACTATCCTGCAATATTAATATGCTCAAAAATGATCACAGTGAGCAGGCAGCATACGGCACACGGCAGGAGATGCGCTGAACAGCATGGCAGTTAACTGCAGGGCGCACACACTCAAACATACGATCACAGCCTACAGGTAACTCCGAGATGCAAATTCACTTAGCATGTTTTTGGACTGCAGAAGGAACCCAGAACATTGAGGAAACTCAAGCAAACACTGCGAGAACATGCAAGCTCCACAGACCCAGAGTGGGAGTGAAAATCACAATCCGAGGCCATGAGGGAGAGGGGCATAGTGCTACCTAGTCAGCCACCTTGTCTATTACGCTTCACATGCGTTATTCATCTACATGGAAAGCGGAGCCTTTTACTCGATTACACTTTTGATATCATATTTGAGGGTGCCATGCAATGTCTTGTTCGCTATACACATGCACATTATTGCACAATCTAACATAGTGTAATGATGATTATGTGGGGATTCATATATTTCACGCATACCTTGATTTTCCCCTCCTCCAACTGGGCCTGACGAAATCGGGCCAAGGCCGTCCTGTCAGCAGAAGAAGAAAAATGTAAGTTCATGCCGAAAATCCCCATCAACTCAGGCCTACTTAGGGTTTCGATAGAAATTAAAAATGCACCAGAATTGACATTAAATGAGTTTATACTATACTATGTTACAAGTCAACTCTGAAATCACAATAGTATTTAACGTCACTCGTCTCAAGTTACAAACAACAAAAATGTAACTTAAAAAAAGAAGACAAAAACAGCATAAAGCAAAGCGATAAGAGTAGTTTAGAAATGAACTCACATGGCCTTTTCTGCATTTCGGGCCTGTTTTTAAAGAAAAAAACATTAGGTGACACACAAGTTGAGATTAAGTGATACAAACAGTATCATTATGATCCAATCATTATGGTTCAGCATCGTTCCTGAGTGTTTGAGCAGTGTTATTTTGTTTCGATGTTAAGTGAATATACAGTTCATAATGTATTGTGTATAATATAGCTACTCGAAACTTAACATAACGCAGACTGTAACATCACGTTAATGAACATTAAAACGCTACTCCCGCGCCTGCGTCTTCATGTTGAACGTTAGCAAAGCTAATGCAGCATTAACTCTTCTGGAGTTAACCATATGTATTACTAGAATGTTTAAATATTACGAAAACCGATATTTGAAAATTTCTGATTTTGATATTCAAACTGCATTACGGCTATACTTCATAATATAAGACCGTGACAATCTAGTTAGCGAACTACAATCCATAGCAAATATCATATTTAAGCACGGGACATTAGCTTATTATTTAGTGTGACTTAAATACATCCCAATATGATTATTAACAAACTACATTATATATTTCAAACTATACCATATTTGCAGCTTATTATCCACGCTTTTCTCCCACCACACAGGATTACAAAAATTCCGGAAGTTGTCATCAGAATGTCAGAGATGAAGGGTGAAAGGTGAAATAAATACGTAATCCTGGTCACGTGTGTAGCTAACGCCATGGTCTGCGAATGTGTGTTAACGTTACTGATGTTATATACCTATAGAATACATTAGCTGTGAGTCCAGTTGTTAAATCTAATAAAATAAATGCTGCAATAAAACCGGTTCGCAAACTGAAGTTGTTTTACATTCTGGGTGTGGGCTTTACGCCACCTATTTACTTATGTGGCGCAACGGATCACATGTTTTATATTTAACCTTGAGTCCAATCCGATTACTTTGAATTATTTTATTTCTTGGCACAAGTTCAGCACTCATTACTACGTCTTTCTTTCGTTTTGAAAAAAATTCCCGATCGGCTTCTTCTGAAGAGTATTCAGCAAGAGGACCTTGTTTCCTGCGGTCTGTTTTCATACAGATTATAACTCGTGTAGTGGCAGTCTGAATCTGATTTATATTATAGTTTTCCAATGCATTTTTACCCAGCGCCTACATTTGAAACGTAATTGTGGGTGTGGAGTAAGAATGCTACATTAAAATAGTGAATATTGCGCAGCCACTACCGTTAAGTTACTAAGTGGTGGTGCTGTTTTTAATGTTCACATAAGACTTGTCAGCGAAGGCTTATAATTTAAGATTTTGCTTCTATATAGTGCTATCGTTTTTAATTTGGTTGGGGAAGAAATATTTCTCCTATTGCACATTACAGTTCTACTTGAAAAAATGTGTACTGCATATATGTATATACATCAGTTTTGAAATTCTGTATAAACTCATTTAGGACTGTAGGTGCAAGACTGTACACTACGGTACTTAGGCTCAATTGATGTTGATATGCTGGGCTCTAATATTAAAAGGCAAGAATCATAAGAACAAAATAGTCATGTAGACATATTGATCATAAATTGATGTATGGTTTTCATGTTGAGGATAATAATGTCATTCCATCCTAGCAGCTGCGTTTCACTCACCTCTAAATAATCCTGATTGTTTTTTTATTAAATTAAGGAAATTTATGCATTTATGTGAAAAGGGCCTTGAATACTCAGCATCTTCTTTAAAGGCGTTTCAAGCAGAAGTACTTTAACTGTTATTCAGGCAGATGGCGTGAGCCCCTCCTTCTTCTCCTTGCAGGGATCCTGAGTCTGAAACCAGCTGCCCAGGGGCTACTTGTCCGGTAAATTCAGTCCAGCCTTCACATGTTATGTTTAGATGGAAATGTGCAAGGGAACAGCCCATTAAACAACAGTGGGTTGAAAATATTCTGATTCTCAGGGTAAATTAAGTTATTTCGCTTGGTACTTGGTTCTTGAGAAAGTAAAATGAATTATGATAACGTCTACCTTTTCACTTAGAGCAAAGTAAATGACGTTCTTTCTAGAACAGACACAGGCTGTCTTGGCACCTGTGTGTCTCTAGGTGTCTTTTTTCCCCTCTTGTGCTCTCCTGTGCATGAGTCGCCCTTTTGACTATAGTGACGCCGTAGCCCTTTATTTTGTCTGACGATGACAGGCCCATTGTCAGTTCTCACTGTCCGTCTCTCCATCTGCTGACAGCACAGTTTAGAAGCTTGGCAGGGATTCCAATTCCAGTTATTCAGCGGAGAAACCCTATCTGAGTCACACAGGCCATCTATGGGTCCAGAGCTCTGGTGGCGCTCTGCCACAGTCCAGCGTTTTTTTTTTTATTTTGCCATAGCTCTCGTACATATGGGCCTGAATCTCAGTATGAATTCTGAGAATGATGCAGTCCTTTGGCTAAGTCCTAAAAAAAGAAAGCTGATAGGTAATGCTTTGCAGTCATGCATTAATTGGACCAGCACTGGCCAACCATAGTGATCTTTTTCCCATAATATCTGTAGCTTAACACTTAATATTCCCGGTTGTATGCAGCAATAGCATAAAGACCCCATAGCAAAGCAAACTGCATAGACTGCTCAGTAGACATTAATCTCTGTTAATCTCTGTTAGCTTCTGAACAGCAGCAGTCCCGTGTGTATTGGGAGCCTCCAGGAAATTTATTTGAAAAATTTTGAAACCAAATACGCTGTGACCCAGTACTGGATGAACAGCTATTGGGGGGGGTCAGTGAAATCAAATACCCCTGAATTTCATAATGCCCAAAGCTACAACCATTGAAACGTATGGAAGTAGGAAAGACATTAGTATATTTGTATGGTGAAATGAGGAACATTTGAAAAGAAAAGAGTATCTAGTGTGGTCGAGCCAGATATATGTCCTGTAATGCATCTGATTGGCATATAATTTAATTAGGTGCACCCCTAATAAATACTTATGGAGGGAAAAATACTTACCACAATTTCTCACCATTGCCCGAGGACTTATATTTATGAAACCGGCGTTGATTAGCAGTTGGGCAAACATAAACCCTCGCAATCAAATTTTGATTGTGTTTTTGTGGGAAAGGGTAAACGCCTGACTGGGATAAGCTGATTACCCGTCCACTTGACCTACATCGTACCTCAGGAGCCCATGAATAATTTATCCACGATGCACTTACTGTATATGGGGTGTTCTTAGCTGTGTGTTCTCCTCATAAGAGAAAGTGTTGAGAGGTTCAGGACACGGTGCGTCCATCATTTTGATGGGACAATGCTTATCTGTCAAGCTGCTGGGAGGTAGGTATCTGCCCCCACAGGGCGCGTAAGGTTCCATCCTGCAAATTTAATGAGGGGACCATTTCCCTTTGTAGGACACAAAACTAACAAAAGCTTTTGTGCACTACAGTGCCTAATTATTATTACTTCATTAACTTTTACCATCATGAGAACTTAGGCCTATGTTAAACAAAAACACAAACAGCTCCATTTCAGGTGTACAATGTATTTACTGTTGCACACATAGTGTGCATCATTTGAATACTTTAACCTGTACTGACAGATTTCCCCCTTAGTCTGAAATTACATAAGTATTATTATATATTATAAGTATATAACCGAAGAAAAAAAGCTCAAAATGCTATGTAGTTGCTTACAGTATACAGTAGGCCTAACTACTAAATCATAATTATGCACAGTGGGGAAATTTTATTTTAAGCAATAATACAGTTAAATATGCCAATTAACTTCACCTACTTTCCTCGTCCCATATCTATGATAAATCGTAGATGCAATTATAACCGTAGACATAATTACAATCAACGTGCTTATTCATGATCAGTCTTTGGAGAGTGTCTTAAAAGCAGACTGCAGAAATCAAATCAGTATTTTACTGAAATCAAAGCTGCTCCGAATAAGCGGAAAGGTTTAAGCCCGGCGAGTGGCGATGCCTGTGCGATCCTCATAGGATTTCATTCGGCGCTATGTTTTCGCAGACGGCGGATTTGGAGGTCCCAGTCCCCCATTCAGGCTGAAACTGACTGCGTCCGCGCATGTCCGCGACGCGCAAATCCGGCTGCAACTAGAACTAGGAGGATGAATCTCCGCTTACCATTGCCTGCAGTAATAACGGGATTCAGATAAATAAGATCGCACATACAGCGAGAGACCGGAAGAGTAAAACATTTAAAAATAATACCGTCGGTCAAAAACACGCTATTTATGATAGCAATTTAGGGTGATGAGATTACCAGAAGCTTAGGATTCATGCAGAAATCTGCCACGGATAAATAGGTCAAGGACTGTATTCGAAATGTAATGCTATTGAATGCGCTACTGTGTGGAAATGAACTAGAAACGCGGGACTTGATGAATCCTCCCCACCTAAATTTACACTAAACCAAATTTCTCTAGAAACAAAATTAGGTTTTTGCATTTGAATCTTAATTCTTAACCGTGGGACCCTACTATGTTCATCCAGTAAAGTCACAATATATTGATTCCCTGGCACAATCTTTGAATAAGTGCTACAGTTGCCTTGTGTTTTACACTAAGTCAAGTATGAATCTCTTTTCAACAATGATAAATGCAAAAAATATGTCATGATACTTAACCTTTGTTTTGTGCTCCTAAACCCAGTGATTTTCTGTTGCCTGAATGAATGTATAATATGATACACTAATATGAGCAGTTGACCACAATTCTGCCTTCAGACTGCGATCACAGCAGGACGCACACCCTGGAGTCCTGTCTGGACCGTGATGGGTGGCTCATGTCGACGTGACCGTTGGCGGGCTTCTCCTCGACGGTGGCCCCCGCCCCCCACTTCCCCTCCACCTCCCGGTGGAGAGCCTGGAGCTGCTTGCTGACCCAGGCTGCCTCGGCGCTCTTCTCCCGCAATGCCTTCCTGGCTCCCTCCAGTTCTCGGTTCAGCTGCAGCACTTCGTGTTGCCTTTGGCTGCGTTCCTCCTCCAGTGAGAGCATCCGCCGCTGCAGGAAGGCCACTGTGCCCTGGGCAGCCTGAAGCTGAGAAGGACATGCACACTTGCTCGAATTTAACGCTTCCTTATATACTCTACAGCATCTGAAACATCTGAAAACCCAGACTTATAAACAAACTAATTCCTGTCTTTCTAGGGAGAGGTAAATTGATCTCATGCATCTTCAGAGGTGAGATATAAGACGAGTTACTCACCTGAATTTTGAGGTCCACTGAAGAGTGCTTGAGCTCTTCAAACTGCTCCACCTTGGATTTGCATTCTGTCAGTACTTCAATGAGAGAATCGTTGGACATTTTCTCAAGTTCTTGGATTTTATGGGCATGGCTCTCATTCCTCTGCCTCTCTGAGTTCAGTTCATACTCGAGCTCCCTTATCCTCTCTCTGGAGTCCGTCAGTTTGGAGCTCAGGTGTCTAATCTCTACCTGGTGAGATTCTTGCTGCAGCTGGATGTCGCGTAGCTCTTTTAGCAATGTGACTGGCAATCGTGTGTCCTGCTTAGCACCATTTCCATCACATTCTACTGGACAGATTTTCGTAAGCTTCTGTCCTTCTTTTTCCTTGTCAATTCCACTCTCACTTAGGGAGCAGGAGTCCTCGCCCACCCAAGTTTCCTCCACTTGCACTTTGTCAAATTCTGTTTTGAAAAATCTGTTAGCTGAAGCACTGTGTGGGCACTCTGAATGATCCGCCTTTGAGCCATTTAGCTGCAACAAATCATCATAGGTGCCCTGAGACATTAAGGTCTGCACCAAGCTGGCACCTGACTGAGTTCCCGTGTGACCTGAAATGTCCCCTACCTCAATCCTCTTCCTCCCAGGAGACAGCGGGGGCAATTTCTCCATGGTCTGCCCCTTGACTTTCACCGCCCCATCCGCTGGTCCCCTCTTGAGCTCAGACCCCCCATTTGTGCGCTCATCGTTTTCATCCAGTTCGCTGATGGATTCCAGAGGGGATATGTGGTGAGCTGTGTTGTCGAGGCTGTCATCCTGCAGTGGTGACTCCATGGCTTCAGTTCCTGATCTTGCTTCTCTCAGTAGAGATCCCTCTGCTGAAGATGGGCTCATAGAGCTGATGCTGTACTTACCCTCCATCTCCCCTCCACCTTTCTCTGATGTGCCCCGCCCCCCTTCTTGCTCTGTGTGCTGTTCAGCATCTTCAAACATCACCAGAGTCTTGGCAGAAATCATTTTTGTGGAATCTACATAACAAACGTAATGCGTAACTAACAAAGTCCACCTGTAGGATAACTGCATATTTACTGAGAATAATTTTTTTCTGATTTGGAAAAACTCAAGTATTCATAGACCATTGCACACACAAATTGCCTCTTCTCTGGAATGTATATTTAGACCTTCATTTTCCTGCACATACGTACAGAAGATGCAACTACATACATCTTTTATTTCAATGAAGCATCAATCCTTTAGCCCTGAAAAAGCCGCAATCTTACCTGAAGGAAGCTCCATACCGGAGTCAGAGAGCACATCCAATACTTGGGCTTCTTTCTGTCCACCGCCACCTGGTAACTGCTTGCCTCAGTTTAAGAGCACTCTACCTTTGTTGATGACCAGGTGATCACGGCTTCAGTTACAGCAGACAGGATCAGCGGTGTTGGGTAATCCTGCCCTCACGTTTCTCCCTCACTAGCCACCTATCGTTCAGCTTTGTGTCTTGTTTCCGGCTCCGAGGCTTTCTTTAAAAATGGACTTTCGTTGTAAGTTTGGAAGCAAGCACAGATACTCTTAGATAACTGCCATGAAGGATTCCTTTTCAAGTCGCTAACTTTATTTTCTATGGATGGAGATGTTTCCTCCCACCTCTTCTGCCCCACATGCACACCAGTTGGTCAAATTGCACATGGGAACATGAATAAAAGGCTGAAAATGTCCAATGTGCTGCGTAACAGTTGGCATACCTTTAAATTATTTAAAACTGAAATTAATACCTTGACTGAATTAAACTAGAATATCTGGAAAACTAAGTATCAGCCATTAGACCTAAGTATATCACCTTACGTTTTGCACTCTTGGATTCACGGTGTGATATTGTACAAGGGACATTTTGGGCACTAGACCCATTCTGGAAAATGGCCATGTGACATCAATCCATCTTCCAATTGCTAATCGTGGTCCCCAGGGGGCCTGGAGCCTATCCCAGGCAGCACAAAGTAGTGAAAAACACTGGACTGAGGTACCCTGAGCAAGGTACCGCCCCCAAGCACTGCTCCCCGGGCACTGAATTAGCTGCCCCCTGCTATGTCACGATGTCACATATGGGTTATTGCACAGGACACATTTCGTTGTTGTGCACTGTGTGCTGTCGTGTGTCAACTATCACCACAGATCACCAAATTCTAAAATAATTCTGGACAGGATACTAGTCCATCTCAGGGCAAACACACACACAATTATACACCACATCCAATGTGAGAGACACCAATTAACCTGACTGCATGTATTTGGATCGCAGAAGGAAAATCCCTCAGCATGGAGAGATCATGCAAGTTCCCCCACCCCCCAGAGGCAGAATTCCAACACCGAACCCTAGAGGTGTTAAGCAAGTGTTACCCACTGAGCCATTGTGCCAGTTAGTAACATGATATTCATAGCACAATTTGTAATAACATGAGCATTAATATTTTTATTAAAAGCACTTCTTCTGATATATGAAATATACCTTTACAAAACTGCATAATTACTACTACCAATAAAAAGCTGGGGGAAAAAAAATAAAAATGGCCGCTTCAAGGTAGCTTCCACTGATCTATTTTTTCCAAGAACTTCTGGCTCCTCCAGAATGACTCATAGGATATTAGAAGCGTTTAAAGTAAGTCAGTTTAACACACAGGTTATTTATATGACGAGTGTCACCAGAAAGGAATAGCACTGAAATGATACCCCATAGCTGAATGCAGGGGGTAGGCCTGCTCGGGCGTCCTTTCAGTTTCAAATTTCAAAAAGGAAAATTTAAAAAGGATGAAAAAAAAGAGCCACACAGCCATTTCAGCACATTGCCCATTAATTGTTTATTGGAGGCATCTTACCATAAACGCCCAAAATATAGTATCTCCCAGCTGGCTTGGGAATGCCAGGGTATCCCTAAGAAAGAGGCGGGGCCGTCAGTGACCTTGGTAACAGAGGTCAAGCATGACCCGCTAGGCTTGCTGCCACAGAAATCCTCACCCGTTTATGCATGATAGATGGATGGACGGATGGACTGAAATAACCATCTCACAGGTTTTTTTTTTTTTTTTTTTACTACAGCTTTAAAAGGGTTGAAACCGGACCAGAGGCAGGAGTTATTCCCACCAGCCTGCAAGAACACGGACAGAGTGTGACAGTATGATACCCACTAACTCACCCGGCAAAGGCCTGCAAAGCCGATCCCGTTGTTACCCGGTGCAAGTGCAAAAAAAAAATAAAAAATAAAAAAATGGATGATACACCTTCAAACAACATAGAGGCAGGACAAAAAGAAAGCAATGAAAGCCACTCAGGAAAGACAACTTCAGTCTCACTCCCCTTCCTCCTCCAGCTTTATTGATAGCTTAAAATTACATTTCTATGTTCTAGGACTTATGTTGCATTTACCATCCGACTTAAAAACTGAGTACAAGCAAATGATATTTTTTTACAGTAGTCTAAGTGATATATTGTACAAAAATAACATTTTTGATTTCTGTGAAAACATTCTCCTTTCTCAAATAACTTCAAATTCTGCTTTTTCTGCGTCTCTCTACAGTTCTTGGAGTTTTTTTTGTTTCCTCGTTGGGTGGAGCGACCTAAACTACTTTGGGAAAAAAAATTTAAGGCCGAAACCTGCGTTTGAGGCGAGCTACGCCTGCACGGAAGAAAACAAGCTGCTCGAGTCTTTACAAAAGAAATGTCATCCTTTCTTTTTGTGTTTTTTTCTTCTTCCCCCTTGATTATGTTTTCGGAAACCTCCTGGAATCAAATTGTTTTTTTTTTTTTTTTATCATCACGGTGACTTTTCTGCTAACTTCCACACGGATGCGTACGGCCGGCAGGCACGGAGACGGATGCCTGCATCTTACATTTTTATAACTGCTCCTTCCGTCTCACATTCTCAGGCCAACTCCGTTACTTTTGTTTCTGTTTGATGGAAAAAAAAAAAAATTAAACCACTTACAGAAGCCTCAGACTTCCATGATTTTGTTATTCTCTCCCCACCCCCCCATCTCATCCGAGGTTCGCGTCCCCAAGCCTTGAGTGGGGGGGGCCCTACCCGCATGTTTCTTCATCCTGTTCATTCATCCCTGTTCACCAGTGGCAAGGAAAGGGGGTTCTTTAACAAAGCATTATACATAACACCTCTACCAAACTAAACATAAACATTTTTTGTATTAAATGCAGAAAGTGGATTTTTTTCTCCACCCCTTTCCTCCTTTTACATGTCAAGAGCTGACTGGCCAGGGACTAGCCTCTATCTGCCAACCGTTGGCCAGTGAAGAGGATTCAGAGAAATAATACAACCATCAATCAGAAAAAGGAGGGGCGATGCGGGAAACGCCTTAAGCTGTGGCCTCGATGGTGCATTCCTTTGCCAAGTGCCCAGACTTGCCGCAGTTGTAGCAGTTCACTTCGCTCGCCTTGCTGCACTGTACGGCGACATGGCCGATCTCGCCGCACCTGGGGGGCGAGGGAATGAGAAAATCACTCCATTTCTGCGAGGAAGAGACAGCCAGCTACGCGTTTCTGTTCAATGGCAGCCAAGGAACTAGGCTGGAAAGAGAAAAGCAGTGCAAGGGGAGACACGGCCAGCTTAGGCAGCCAGTTCGCAAAACACTCCAACTATGTTCAATATGCTGGGCAAACGAGTTGGGGGCGGGTCATCTAAAGTGGGAATGAATGAATGTGGATGGAATACTAAACTTTAAAACAGGACTGAAAGTCACCCAACAGTCCATTTTACACCCTATTTAGAGGGGCTTCAGCTACCCTATTTTTTGTTCTAGCCCCCTTGAAAAAGTTCCCCCACATCTTTTCAGACTGAAAGTGGCAATCGTGATGGTCAAATCCCAGAAACACCCCCAGTGCCACCTTATCTTTGGACACAGCATAGCTGCGGAAAATGCACCTCCAGGCTAAATTTACCCAAACACTTATTTAACTACAATGAGGTCATGTCCAGATATTAAGAACAGCTTATTAATATTAGGGAAAAAGTGCTCAAGTCAGTCCCCATCAGGCGTAACTTAAGACATGCCTTGTTCAATAAAACGTTGACAGCCGGGTAAAAATACTTCAGGTTTTGTGGTAGGATCCGCTTACACATAATGTGTGCCACACGTGCCCAGCGTGCACGCTCTGGTAACCAAAAAGGGCCGTCCTTAAGGGGCCAGTCCATTACCTATAGCACTTGACTTTTTCGCAGCCTTTCTGGATGTGGCCGAACCCGCCGCAGGAGTAGCACTTCTGCTCGTTGGCATGATCGCAGTCGCGCGCCATGTGGCCCGCCTTGCCGCAGTTGTAGCAGCACTGCTCGCGCTCCTTCTTGGGCTCCTTGCAGTCACGGGAGATGTGGCCGCCCCGTCCGCAGTTGTAGCATGCTGGGAGAGGTAAGGAGTGACGGGTCAACACACCATCTTGAGAAGACGGCAGAATACACGTCCCTTTAAGACACCTGTCAAATTCAAGTAGGTTCTTCAAATCACATGTAACCATTTATATACATTAACAAAAGCAAAAACCTTTATCCAGTACAATTTGTATACCTCTTCGATACACTCAGTTTATGACACTATGACGGCACTTACGTACCTAAGATAAAACTCCATGCTGGCCCTTTCAGTCGCTCTGCGTAAGAGCGTCTGTCAAATGAATAAATAATAATAATGCTTAAACAGAATAGCTTTTCTCTCTCCACCTCTGTCCTTCGCCAACGCATAGCTTTATACATGTTGCAGGACATTTGTTTGCCAGTCAATACAATCAAGCGCATCTTATTCCTTTCAGATGTGCTGAAATGTCTTTGGAGGTCACAAAATTAAGATCGCTCTACTGAATATAGAGTTAAATGCTTTTTCACTATTTTTCGGGATATTTTTTAGAACCTTGCTGCTGTGTATGTGCAGAGAATATTAAATGCTAACAGGACAGAAAAACCCAGTGGCAGATAAAAATCTCACCGATAAACTTAATGGGTATAGAAATACACTTTTGCAAATTCTGAAAGTAGAATGTCACCATTAGATTAAAAATACAAAACTTAAAACCTTTGCCTTCAGCATCCCAATAATTATTGGGTAAGAATTGCATAGAATTCAGTCTCTATAAAGTATCAGTAAAGTGCATGACTGTTTATTCCAAATGCTGCAGAACAGCAATAAGAAATCAACTATTACAGTTTCCCTCAAAGTGTTAACTGAAACCTATGACGTATGCAAAGAAGAACAGCATAGTAATAAATCACTGTTTTATTCATTAGTGACAAATGATTACAGGCCTTACACTCATGATACTTTCATGAAGGGAATCCTGGGAACAGTCCCAAAGAAAAGCCATCTCAATCGATCACAGAGACCTCTGGCTGTTACTGCTTATTCTGCGTAAATGTAATCACGTGTGTAACTTTCGGACGCAGAGAAAAACTTTAAGAAGCCTCCTCACCATCCTCAGTCCGCTCACAGTCCCTGGCAACATGGCCTGGTTCTCCACAGCGATAGCAGAAGAGGTCTGGGGAGAAAAAAAAAAGGGGGGGAGGGTATGGGGGTAAATTTTACTAACGTGGGGCCAATGAAGAGAGATGGGAGTGATGCATGTTACAGGGGGTACAGAGAATGCTCCAGGTTTCTGCATCCTCAGGAAGAAAAACCGGTGGCTGTGACCCCTCACCTTTCCCTCTCCCGCGGCCCTTGCCACGTCCACGTCCTGCGTTGGGGCAGTTCTTGATCCAGTGACCGGAACGGCCGCAACCGAAGCACTCGTTGCTACTCATCTTCCACTAATCTGAGCTGGCGCTGGAAAAGGTCAGAGAGGACACGAGTGTCATCCCAGGATGGCGGTAATATGCCCTGTATAAGACTCAATGTCACCAAACGACATGCTTTTTGGACGTGCAAGGGGTCTGCATTATTATTAATATACACAACTGGGACCACGTAGCATCGGCAGGTACTCTCAATTTGCTAAATTAATTCAGTACATTTGGGGAATTAAAGGCGTTTAAAGAGGAGATTTTGCAACACATTGGTTCCAGTCAGGCATTTCTGTGTAGAAAGGGACACCGGAGTGATCTCCATTACGGATAAACTGTAAAACTAGGTTGGAAAAGTTACGTTCAACCTCAACGTTTATTGCATCTCATTTTTGCATAACGGTAGTAGTCCTATTACACAATAGTATCTACAAGCAGCTACCACATCAGCAGTATCATGTGATAACGGCTACATACTACACCAAGTTTGTACATTCAGCATATCGGTTACGCATCTTCTGGCTGACGTGGGTACTATTACATACTACTCACTGTTGTTATCGTAAAAATGGCTGCATACCGCGTCAGGTTTAAAAATTCCGGCAAAAACAGACGTAAACAGACCGTGACAAGGCAGGGGTGAAACTAACGTGGCAACACGATTTGCCTAAAAATGCTACTTTTAGCTAGAGCTATTAGCAAGAACTGTCATGCGAAACACAGCAAACAATCAATGATTAATACAGTTCCCAAAGTTTCCCCTCTGCTTGACTCGTACTACCCAGTCCGAACGTAAATGCTAACTAAAGATGTGTCTAAAAGATTGCTCTATATCCAACACCGGGCCGCCATCAGACACGAAGCGACGTCGCCGTCGAGCAGAAACAAAACAAACGACTCACGCCCCGTTCACCTGGGCTGGTTCACCGGGCCACGCTGCGTTCCGGTGACCGTATCCGTAAATGTCACCGTTAAGACGGAGCGCTCTTTGTCCTCGACGCCCCCACCCTCCCCGTGCCGAGCCGCACCACACCGCAGCCGGCCGTGACAGCTCATTCCATCCGGAGATCCACGGTCGGATTCTATTCGGCGTTATATTTAGGGTTCCACCACACGCGGCATCCGCGAGCCTCCCTTCCTCCCCAATCGGCTCCCACCGCCGACTGACCGGATCTAGCTGCCGCGCGCCGCGCTCCTGCAGTTCTATTGGAACGTTCGCTGCGCCGCGCCGCCCACCCACGCCTGCGGCCTCGGCACTTGCAGCTCTCAACCCCTTTCGGAGGCCCCGGCGATTCCCGAGCCCGCCACGGCGCGCGTACCCCTTATTCCCCCTGGCAGCGAGACTCGTTTTTAAGAAAACGTGACTTGACGATAACACCGGAGGCGTTCCGGAACGTTTCTCCTCGAGACTATCTTTTTAATTGCGTGTGCAATTAATTAAACCGAGAGACTTTCCCGCGCGGATACTGACGCAGTAGGCCAAAGTGCGCCGTCAGAAAAAATGACTTGTTTACCTTTCCAGCAAAATTCACCAGAGTCCTTCGCGTTGGATGCTATTTTATTTAACAGATCAGTAAGTCGGAAGGTCCCCAGTACACGTGCAAATGACCGCGGGCCTCGCTAACCGTGCGATACGCTCCTATTTTCGTCCTTTATGGCACTCACCTTAGCTACGTGACTCGCTGCTGTTTGTTTTCGGTTCCTCCTCTCTTCGCTGCGCCACACGCGGTTTGCACACGAACCTTTGGTATCCCCCTTCCCCTCCCCTCCTGTCCTCCGCCGAAGCCACCTCTGCACACGGCGCGCTGTTTTCCGGGAGCCTATAGTGTGAGGGAATACGCGGACACCACCTTCGAAAAGCATCGAATCACTGGCTGTATGCAAAGATATCCTATGAGACCACGGCGCTGTTGTTGTATACGCTGCTAAATTATGTATTTTATATATTTACAAACCTTAAACAAGATGACTAAACGTAAAGTAAGCACGAAATAACAGAACGAAAGTTATTAGACGAAATGTCAAAATTGAGTAGTATTTTCTTACATATGAAAAGATTGCTACGTGTATTCTCATTACTATTATTGTTATCTGCAGCTGGAAAGATGTGCATTGTTATTCAGAAAAAATGCTTTTATAGAACGCTTTCTCCATCAAAATTAACTTTGGTTATGTATAAATATACAGACGTATAAATATATAAAACATACGGGAGAGGCCAGTTTCATTAAATATAGGAAAATAAACGTCAATAACATTACACAATTGTATCAAGTATAATAGATGCATACTATTACAAAGCATGCTGTTTTGGAAAGGAAATGTTGGATCACAAGCTATTTGAAGTCAATCGTAATAAGTATTACATATATCTGCCAGAACCACCTAAATAAAAGCAAGACAAGATATAAGTAAATAAACACAGCACTCTAATATCGGTAAGTATTGGTTATAGGCAATATGTCAGCGTAGTGTATATGTTACTAATTGCGGAAAATGGCCCGTTTGGCAATATCATGCACTTGAATCACAGAAGCATTTTTAATGCATGTACATAAAACCCTCAGTAAATACCTAACTGAATATGTTGTGTATTTAAAAAGTTCTACATAAATATATAGTATATAAATAATGTAGTATTGCTGTATTCTACAATCTTGGCTCCTGTGCCTCACCTTTGCTGACTGGGATAGACTTCAGGCCCTTGGCAATCCTGTACAGATATCCTTCAGTTTTCCTGTGTTATAGAGGTACTGTAACTGTATGTGTACGTTTTTTCTAAGATAAAATTAAACAATAAAAGGGAAAAGTATTATTTGAAGAGTGTGCTTTATCAAATGTTTTAATCCAACTGTGACACTCCCTCCTTAAATGTCTGTCTGCATTTATGGAGTGAAACATCTTATTAAACCTTTTAGTCAGAATACTAGATCAATTTCCTGCTCGATTGTTTCCTTCGTCAGCTTTTAAGGTGGTTTGCATCCTCAGGAATCTTTTTTCATAATGTTACTATACTAGGATTTTCAGCATTTTTAAATCTCCATTATGTTCTGTTTTTATTTGAGAATTACTTATGCAGAAGGGCTGCCAAATGATGTATTTTATGTGGGTTTATATGGGTCAGTTTCTACACAGGCTTTGAGGACCTTTGTGCAATTCTCAGGTGTTTCTTTTATAGTGTTGATGTCATTGTGTCTTTCTTTTGATTATAGAAAAATGATGTATCTCACCTCTGTCTGTGCTGCATAAATGAGAGGCTGATCTGTTTTTCGACTGATGTGAGAACCAGATGATGCAAGCTTGGGGGAATACCTTAAATCTCCACTAGGAACCGCCCCTGAGCTGTCCCCGCCTCACTCCCACCTTTGTCCATATGAGTTGTTTGCATTAAGTCGTTTCTGCGGATTTGCCAAGCAGAGGTTTGTTATTTATAGCGACTGTTTACAGCAGATTATCTTGAGAATAGGCACATCTGCTTCACTGCCGTTAGGCCTTCTGGGATGGCGATGCCCAATCCTAGAAGATGAACTGAATTTCTTGCTGGGAGACACTTGTCCCTAAGAGCACACGGAGAGTAAGGAGCAGGGTGCTGCTGCCCCACGATAACAATGCTTATTCATCTGCTCAGCCAAGCTCGCACACACCAGCCAACTCTTCTGAGGGTGAGGAGACTTGCAGTCACCTGGGGTGAGTGAGGACTAAGGTAAATATCGCAGCACTGAGCATAAACATATTCTGTGTGTTTTATGTTTCTAATCCCGTGGGGAAAAATGTTCATCGAGCCATAATATGAAATAAATATAAGAGGAAGAACTTGTGGTGTGTATAAACGTTCATATACATATACTGAATATATATACTTTGTGTATACATACGAGTAGTGCCTATGTATACTGTATATATGCATGTGTATATATAGATAGTGTGTATGTGTATAAGTTGTATATACTGTATATGTGTCTGTGTTTATATATATATATATATATATATATATATATATATGCACACACACACACTGATAAGTAGAAACTTGAACTGAATTATTTTCTGCAACACTGATTTTGAGGAACTAGTATTGTATGTATGTATTTGATCATTGTTTTTTGAATTGTTCAGAAATTAAAATTAAAGAAATCTAATATGTGAACAAAGAAATCATTTCACGCACAAAAATTCTTATGGTGCGTATCCTACAAAATAGCCTTTTGACTTTATTTCTCTCCAGTTATCTGATATTGGAATATTAATCAGGAGAGCATCACAAATGAAAAAATAAATATCATTTATTAGTTTAAAACTTTAATAGAAGACACTAGATTATTCATGAAATTCAGTCACTTGTGTACTACCTATATGTAAATAAATAAGTTACTGAATCTTGAAATGTAGAAAAATTGTCTTAAAGGGACGGCATGATATGGTGCAGTAGGTCGCATGGCTGATTCACAGCCCCAGAGCTGGGGGTTTATGTCCCACTTCCAGTCTGTGTGCATGGAGTTTGCATGCTCGTCCCTGTGTCTCGTGGGTTTCCAGCTACAGTCCAAAGATATGCAGTTAGCTAACTGGTCTCTTTGAATTTCCTGCTGTGTGTGGATTACGTTTATATTATCTGATCTGTGAATGCAATCAAATATAGTAAAAATGCCAAAAGTCCTGTATTTTGTTTGGTTACTTAAGGTTAAGGTTAGGGTTGGGTTGGGGTTAAGGTCGTCATTGATGGGATTAGGGTTATGCCCATAAAAATGAATGGAGAGTCCCCACAAACATATAATTACAAACCTCTCTCTCTCTTTTTGTGTGTGTGTGTGTGTGTGTCTGTGGATGTGTGTCTTGCAATGAATTGGCATGGTGCTCCCCAGCCCTGTATTTCCTGAAAAGGCTTCAGTCCCCCTACAACCCTTACCAAAAAAAGCAGTTGGAAGATTATGGAAAAATTGTCTCACGTTACTTCATAATACTTCATCTCATGGTATCGCCAAGTGGTCTGCAGTTTCCTATTTAAACCAGAGGGTGGTGCTTTTTGCCTTAGATAGTTTGTGTGGCTGAAATATTTTCATGTTGCGTATTGAAAGCTGAGGTGAAGACGATAAAGACTAAATCAATGTGTTTCTAAAAGTATGCTAATCTTTCCACATTAATGCTTCCAGGCCCCCCTGTGCCCCTGACTAGGATAATTTGATTGAACTTTGAAATGAACACTGTAAGTGAGCTGTCATTAAAGTCGGAATTTAGGATTTGAAGTACTGCCGTATCCTAATCTTAAAATGGCCCACGAATTCACCACAATCAAGAAATTCTCTCCGAGATCAATGACGTTAGTCTATTCTACTTATTATTTTGGCCAAAACAAAATTATTTATCGCACAAATTAATTTCATTCGTACTTCCTGGAGGATCCGATATACAACTTCATTCAGTTCTCTTGCTGCTGGGTAGAATTACATTTGGTCCGCTTTTAGTGGAAATATCAATGCTTTACCATTGCGTCTATTATGGTCTGGCAGATAATTTCAGTGGTTTCTTTCAAGTACTCAACAGAAATACAGTGATAAATACAGTGTGTCGAGAGGTTTCGTATCTAATTTTGATTCCAACTTCTTCACTATATCCTTATTTGCTACTTTGCAATAATCGAGTCGTCGCTGAAGGGCCTTTGTACAGTCGATCACTCCTCTCTCGTGCTTTAGCTGCTCAGAGACTGAGGTTGTATTCGGGTAATCAGTTTGCAGACGGCCTAGTGAAATGCTTTTTAAAGATGATTCGGTTAGACATACATTTTCCTGCCGTCTATAGCTGACAGTGAAAATGATGCAATAATATTTAGTGTACTGCCTTCAAGTCTAAAAAGCATTTTCGCTTATAAAAATTAAGCAATTTAACATGAACTGAAAAAAACAATATCTTTATTTAAAATATCATATCACCGAGACCTGATTTTGTGGGTGTTAATACAGAATTCTTTTCTTTCCCATAAACTTATTTTCCAAATATCATGCAAAAACAGCGTTTAGCTAGTTGGTAATCCGTAGGCCTGGACTGTAACACAAGTGCTCTATGCCAAAAATAAACGGCAAGTTTTACAATAGTTAAAAAAAAAAAAGTAAACCAAAAGTAAACTAACGTAGGGCCAAACTGAGACCTCGTATAACGCGAAGTGCATGACCGGGATTCCTGAGAGGATCTAATTTCAGTGACTGGCGTCAAGAAGGCGCACTACACTAACTAAAAGAACCCCAAGCCTTCTCCAAGTCGTAATGCCACGGATAAATAGTGCTCTATTTTAAAGCCATCTACTAAAATAAAAATTTGCGACGGACGCCCTCTGCATCTTAACGCTGCTGGCCAAGAATAAAGCGCTCCCACACGACGTTTTGTGTACGTTAAATGCAACACTCAGGTGTAGCTTATATAGCTGATAGAGGGGAGGGAAAATCGCGCAGTTTGCGAAAGGGCTGGGATCTGCCAAATAAACATCGGCGTTGCTGAAAGGGGGCGGCAGACGTCGGCGGCATCGTGATTTATTCGCCGACCTCTCCCGAGGAAAAAAGTGTTTAAAGCGAAAGAGCTCGGCCGTGCTTTCTCTAGCCCTGTCTGCAAAATGTGATGTCACCCAGTCGCCACTTTTCATTCCTCCGATAGTTATGGCGGAGCCGAAGACATCCAGCTAACTTTCTTTCGGTGAGTTCACGGCTGATCTTTTGCAGCAAGCAGGCGGATTTTGGCGTTAGGATAACGCCGATCGGGGTAGTTCGTTGGAGCCGGGCGTTTTGCGGCGGCAGTGAGCTGCACCGCAAGTTAGGTTTTCGCCTTGAAACTTTTTTTGGGGGGGGGCTGTATGCGGAACGCAACAAAAGCTGCTGGTCCGGGATGCCAAAAAAAATGGGCCGGAAAGAAATTTCCGAAAAGACCTCTTTTCGGCGTCTTTTCGTCACTCACTTAGGCTTCATATGGTTCGTAAATGTTAAACATTTTTTTTTAAGTAAATGCATTTTTTAATGTTTCACTTCAAGTGTATGTCCAGTCTCTGGCCCTAGTTTTGGACAAGTATGCTTTCTTACTTAAGTGTCCATTTTACATAGCATAGCTACATACATTTAGGCTTTAATGCGCGGAGAAAATGATGCATGTAGCAAATAAATGATCTTGTAGTTATACAAAATAACCTTTAACAAGAAGATCGTACTGAATGTTTTTTTTTGGGGGGGAGGGGGTGACTTCAGTTCGTAGCAGTGTTGATCAACAAAGCATAATGGTTGATGTTAAATGTCGTCTTTTTTTAGAGAAACTCTTCAGCGGTTTCCTGCTGCTGCTGTTGTGGGTGGCGGTATTACCGGATTTATTAAACCCCCTGCCGTATATACATCGTTTATAACAGGGTGTCACCTCCACCACCTTGAACTAGTTTTAAATGAACCCATCGAAGAGCAAAGGAAACGATTTAAAGTATATGACGGCTTTTATTTGAGTCTTTTTAAAGCTCGTTTATCTGTTTAATCGCAGTGCTGCGTGGTGGGGATATGTATGCTGTATATAATAATTAGGCATTACCCTTTTAAACGATCGCTGTGTTACAGATAGCAACGTGTCGTCTCGTAATCAGATTTTTTTTTCTCGATGAAAAGTAACCCAGATATTTTGCAACAGCGGCGCCTTAACAGAGCCAGCTACTGAGGTAACCCGGGAGGAGAAACAAGGTTACTTTTAGTGCGTAGTGAGCTTGCCTGTCTTGTGCATTTCACCCATTCTTTTTTTGTTGCATGCAATTTGAATTTTGAGCCACGGTATGTAAGATTAAGCAGAAAAAGTGAAGTTGCAAGATCCGAATGCATGTGGCTTATCGACAAAGTCATGCTTTTTGTAATTTGTGGCTTGCTGATGGCGCACAGCGGCTTTCTGTGTCCTCCCAGTGTGGTGAATAGCGTGTGGTGTTTTTTTTTTTTCTGTCCGCTCGGTCTTTACAGAATTTTTTCTACACTTGCTTTTAAGACCAATAACATAAGTGATCTCTTTTTAAAATATATTTTACTCCATTGACACAAGGAGATCACTGAGTGCTTAAGTCCCTTTAATTCTTATTTGCCACTGAGTGGCTGCAGAAGTAGCGCTTTTAGGCTGTGACAAGTTTTACCGACAGATAAGGGTAGATAATATCCTACTGTTTGTTCAAGGGCAAATTCCGCTTTTCGTTTTTTCTCTCTTGTTCTGCTGTAGATTATCATCTCTGTTTTTGCATGTGTTGAAGCCCTGTATGAACCGTTTGCATGTTAGTGCAATTTCCAAAATTTAAGTGTGTTATTATTTTAATCACGTATCTAACAGATCGTATTATGGTCCATCGAAATGTTGTTTGTGTGATTTTAAATTGGACTTATTTTACTTGAGTTGTCGTCATATTTGCATAAATAAAGTACCCCTGGCCTTTGTAACTCCTGCTCTGTAATCATAATCTTGTAGATTTTGGGTGTTTCAGCAATGTTAGAACTCAGTGTTCCCTAATGTGTTCGTGTAGTAGTTCTGTATGTATTTCAGAGACATTGTATTGTAGGCTTGGAGCCATTTTACTACAGTACTACATCAAGCCTGCAGTTGCAAATGCACGTTGACCTCTATCAGAGAATCACTCATGGTCTTATTTTGCTTTGAAGCTACTTCTGGCGGTCTGCCTAATAAATTTATGGTACGGCCATTGCATTCCCGCTAAGCACTGGACTCGTTTACTCGGTTTTTAATGGGCAGATCTCTTCTTGATAGGAGAAGACATAAATCAGTGTGAGATCAATGGCAGTAGAAGGATACGCACAGTAGGCATCTTTAGTCCAAGAGACGGTATGACTGACATTTGACACATTTTATACTGGGGCTGGATGCATGGAATTCTATGGGCAAGAAGTGCGGTCTACCTGAATGACAGACTGCAGTCTATTTCCAACAAGTTTGGCAAGTAATTTTGATTCTAGCAATTTTTGCCCATTGCAGATCTTTATTTGTAGTGATTCATGGTATGGTTCATCTGCCCTAAAGTCCCTTGCTCTTTGCCTGTTGGCTTCTAGGCTGTAAACAAAATGGCTAACAGCTGCCCTTTCAGAGAATCAGCTCCCATAAATATTTACTCTGCTAGTTTAGCTGAGGAAAAAGCAACATTGTTCCTATGCTGGTGTTTTTAACATTTGCGGCCCTTACTTTCGCTTTTGGGTTTGTTTGGTAGGCATTGACATCCTGAGGTTAGGCGGTCCAGAGAGAGAGTATAAACCCAGCTAAAGGGCCCAACAGTGTGAACGTACCAAGGGTGACGCTTTGCCGTTAAGTGCTGTGGAAAAATGACGGTGTGTGTGAGAATAAGGGATTAAGTCTGCTCCAGGTGAGTATGAGTTCTGGGCGTAATTTTGTGGTTTTGCAAGTAATGTTGTTTGCTGTCTTTGGTTCTTCCTTCTACTTGGGCTGGCGAATCTAGACTCTTCTCGTTTTCTCTGTGGGCACTCTGTGTTTCGGACTTGATCTCCAGTTTTTGAAGTGAACGAACACCAAGCCAGGCCTGTTGTGGCCGGCATGAGCATTTCGTAGACGCAGTCGTGCCGAGCAGGGAATTGACCGAGCGAGGTCTCTCGCACAGAGCGTCCTGTAGCGGAGGGTGAAAGCTTCATACTTCATAACCGTTTCTTTGTTTGCGTTTTGGGTTGCTGGCCAGCTAGTAGCTTTACAATAAAAGGGCATGTTTGACTGAAATCTGAACAACCTCTTTGGCTGGAGGAACAGGCTGATTTTGTACAAAGGAGCACTTCAGTAACTTTTCAGGGATGCGTGGGCTATTGATGTGTTCGCAGTTTTCTTTTTTCTTTTTTACGTTCGATTTAAGGAATTAAGCGGAGAGAAGGTCATAAGAGTTGACGATGTGAAAGGTGAGGTGCTCTACCATGGCCGCACCAGTGACAAATGAGCTGACTAAATTGTGTTGCGTTGAGGCCGTTGAGAGGTTACTGAGGTTCTGGCAGAGCCTCGGCTGTACGGAGAGTTGGCCCGGAGGTCTGAAACTTTCCCCGCCGTTTCGACACAGTGAGGCGTCTGTCGCCACGCTCTGGCAGGGACACGCCAGCGTTCCAGCCACAGTCACCTGCATGATGCCCTGGCGACCCACCACTTCTGATGTAACGAAGACTCAGTCCTCCACGGATTGGTGGACTGCGTCTAGTGCTTCGATCAAGGGTGTGGGCTTGAATTGCAAAGGTGCCCAGTTAGAAACCTGGTAGGAACTTTGCCACATACTTTAGGTTATGTAACCTGGGTTGCCCTGCTAAAATTCTTGTTCTATTATTGAAATGATTCTGTTGGATTGCTGGGCAAAAGTATATCTAGGGTCAACAGAAAAAAGATCACATCAGTCCGCTACATACAAAGTCAAAAGCATTTTTGTCATCTTCAGCTATATGATCCATGGGTCAGACACTCGGATGATATTTCAGTCTCGGTCTTACTGCAAGAAATGGTAATAAATGGAATATAAATATAAGATATTCAAACATGATGCATGTGCAAGGCCTCTAGCAGTGAAAGTCTGAGGGGAGTATTGGCAGGGCTGAAACACGCTCTGTAGGAAGACTGCATGTGGAATACTCCTGATCATTTGTAGGTGCTGTTAGTTTCTGTCGTTTAAAGAGATGCTCTGTTTTGGCAGCCTGGAGCTAGCTACCGAAGTGCTCTCTGGGCTCGTTAAGCCTGAAAGCCGGTTTCATGAGTGTGCATGCGCTCGATGAATATGTAAATCTCTCTGAATGCTGCCGTGAGGCCTGTTTTGAACCCCCCCCCCCCCCACTCATGACCCTCAACATCTCTGGACCAGTTGGGATTTTTTTTTTTCCTTATTTCACTGTTAAATTCAGAATGTTTCTTGCCAGCTGACCTATAAGGCAGTGTAGAGGCCAGCACAGAAGTAGAACTGTTGGTGTAATGTGGGGTGGGGGGTGTGAAGTGGTGGAAATGTTGAAAAGGGCTTGGGCTGCTTCTTGCCAGAGGGTGGGTCACCCCCCCATCAACCCTTTTTGGGGGCCCTTGGTCTGCCATGATGGAATATTTCACGGGGAGGGTGATGTGATTGGAGGGTTCATGGAGGGTTCACCTCTAGCAGGAGGAGATCTGACCTTTTTCCGGAGACCACACTCCGGATTCTGGACCTCGGCCACCCTGCTTCTCCCCTGGCCATGTCTCTGCCAAACTGTCTGGGGGGAGCAGCCCCAGGTGGGCATGTCTTGTCTTCTGTGAAATGAAGGATTGCCTCAGTGTGCCATTTTTATTCTCCCAGAATACTTTGTGTCTCTGGAGAACTTGTTGTTGCCAGGATTTATAGGAGGGGAAAAATCTGCCCAAAGAAGTAGGGCCTGCTGGCGTAGTGCTGCGATTGGCCGCGTCGGACACATCTGAGTGGGCCTCCGTAGACGTGGCCAGCGGTGATGAAAGGGTGACGGGTAGCACGCCCCCCCCCCCCCCCCCCCCCGGGGGGGGGGGGGGGGGGGCAGGGGCGGGGGGGGGGGGGGGGGGGGGGGGGGGAACAGGGTGGGGCGGGGGGGGGATGTGTAGTTAGGCACCCCAGGAAAAACAACAGCGCGCG
>JAODLD010000136.1:6337194-6348764 GCA_026781065.1 Mormyrops boulengeri
CAGACTGATGCGCTTGGCTACCCAGAGACTACAGTGCAACTGGGTGAATTTGTACAAAGTAGGCCTTGGGCTGGCGGCCTGCCGTCACGGCAGAGGCCTGGGAATAGATGGGACGTTTATGTTCTCCGATAGCATGTGTAGTGCTTTTGTTTCCCTTTGCTGTCCTGACCTCGTAACTTCAGAATGGAATTTATAAATTTTTTTTTTTATTATTTTTAAATACAGAAAAGCTCTTTATAAAAACACTTAACTTTACAGTGAATGTGGCAGGTTTTTATTTTAATAAGCCCTTGGTATTTCATAGCCCTCAGTTTGTTTTAACTCTGGTCATTTGTGCTTGAGTGCTTGAATCTTGTTTCCCTCCCAATTCATGTCTAGTTTCTAGCATATAGAGTCCAATATGTAGAATTTACCACCTTTTTTAAATTTTACACCATGACCATCAAAACTGGAAAACAAACGTCCTGGTTGCCTGGATGATGTCTGTTTTCCAGTTCTTTATTCTGGAGTTCAGGACATGGTTTCACAGTTTAGCTTTTTAGGGCTGTTTATAAAATAAATCATTCTGCTGTCTTTCTATTGAGGGGTATTTGAGGGCAGAGAATGATTGCTTTGTTTATGGTCTATAACTGATTTGGGATTTTGACATTTTTGGACCTCGTGCTTGTTATGGAGGATAAATGTGTTTGTAAACTTCAAGATTTGTTTATCCAGTGTATTTTAATAAAATTAAGTTAAATGCATTCCTTTCTGGAATGGAAATAAAAGGTCTTTTGCATTCTTTCCTGATGGATTTAATAATTTTTTTGCAAAGAGACTATGAATTCATATCCTCCATAGGAACGTCACTATTTTTGAGGTGCAGAAACTCTTCATCTTAAGATTAACAGTTTTGCCATTTGTATGAGAACAGGTACACTGGAATGTGCTGGTTTCTGCATCTCCCGTCTTGCTCTCCTTTAAGTCATACACACATAGAGGTGAGAGTGAAATTTGGGGTTTGACTGTTGGTACAGCCATCCATCCATCCAGCACCCCTGAAGCAATTTTCAGGGGGTTAAGGACCATGGTCAAGTGCCCAACGTAGATATGGCTACTCTGCAAAGCAACCTTCTGATCACACGCAGGAAGGCCCAATCCTCACTGGAACCATTTGTGACCAACTAGTACAGATTAAGCAGAACAAAATCACCTCCAGCGGTAGCAGCTAAGGAAAGTGCACATCTGGTACAGCCCAGAACCCCAAACAGCTGGACCCGGGACCAGCAGGCTCTGGTGTTTCTGTTCTATTCGTATCGGAGTATTCACTTGGGCCTGTATCCACCCCTTCTATACGAGGGAAGGTAACTGTGGCAGTTACCCTCCAGCACGACCCTGCATCCCGTAACGTAAGAGGCCGCCTTATATGGGAGACGGCAGTCATCCATAAGTAATCTGTGACCCTTGGACTTGTGCTCTTTGACCGTGAGGCACAGTCTAACGAACTTAACATTATGGACAATGATTCAGCAATGCGAAGACAAAGGAGATGGTGCGAAGCATGAAAACATTCACACTCAACTTTCAATTTCCTACAAGCAGCTTTGAATGGACAAATTCAACACTTTGGAAGATGCGGATCACCTTAATAGTTGAGCAAAACCTAACACCAATATGATATATTTAACTTGCCTGCTGAATTTTAAAGTATGTTTTCTCAGTTACTCCTACTAACCCTCTACCAGATCCACAACATCCTTATTTAAAAGACAACAGCCACACGAAAAGAAGCATCACCAACCAGAGAATTTTACCCATTTTATTTGTTGAAAGTATGAAGCAAGGTACAGCCTCTAATGACCTGAGATCATGGCTTATAGATCTACACACAGGTTACCACTGTAATTGGTTCATACTTTGGGTTTCTGATATATTTTTATGATTCCATTCATGTTATTTTAATACAAATGAGCGTATTACAAGTACAGAAAGAAAAAAAAACATTTTATGTCCATGTCAATAATTTATAGTATTTAGAAATACTTAGCAAATATAGAGTGCACATCTACCTTAAAAATGTAGCTCTCATTAATGTCCCTTGTTTACAGTACAAGACATCATACAGTAGAATACTACAGATATCTATAAAGTTCTTAAGTCTTACTGAGAGTGTGGTTAAAAACTGCATTTCAGACTCTGCACAGACTGATATCACACAAGCAGTCCCATAAGTAACGGTAAAGGTAGTGGGGGTCTGAAGCACAGGCGGTATTACTGTATGCCGGCAGTCACGGCCTGGTTTGACCCGCAGGGAGCTGAGAGAGAAGCTGGGGAGAGCAGGAGGGACATGACCTAGCCTGTGGGCCCCGAGGCCCCATTTACTTTTGGACACACATACAGAGTGAGCTGAACAGCAGACTTCTGCTTCCATCTTGTAAAGGAGACGCCGGCAATGCAGCATTCCTTCTAAAGGGACGATGCATTTATGCAGAGTTCCTGAGCCATGCCAGCTTGATATTATTTTTTTTATACATAATTTCTTTATTTAGTAGATGTTTCTTCCCAAGCAAAACTTTTTTTATTTGTTAATCCACTGAGCCACCCCCCCCCCCTTGCAGACTAGATGACATCACTCAAAGTATGTAAACAAGATCTTCCCAAATAGAGGAGGACTTCTGCCCGGATTCCCATCGGCACAGTTTTATTGGCATTTTAAATCTGGCTAGTGTTTGGGACACTTTAGGAAAAAGCTGCTTTCTATAGGAGAAATATTACTACTACTTTGCACAAGAGCATTTCTGTTCCCCAGTTATCTTTAAAAAAAACCCTCTAAAAGATCAACATGAAAGGGTGAACAGAACACACGTTTACTGCCCAGTGCTGCCTCTTCTCATACCATGGGGTTCCTGCAGGTGGCGCTATTCAGTGGCAGGTGGTGGCAGTCAGTGGGGTGTGCCCTCGTGCCCGGCCCCCGACAGCTGCATGAACAGTTCCCCCAGCTCGCTGACCTCGCCGTCGTACTGTCGCGCTCCTCTCTGCTCCCGCTCCTCAATGAAGTCCCAGAGCCGCACCGAGTTCAGGAACTGCGGGTCGGACCCGAAAACGCTTACAAACATGCCGGGAATACATGCTTTTAAAAAAGCAGCCAGTGAAGGACACCGAACTGGAGCCCCTTCATCAGAACAGCTTAATATAGAGGCGAGATGGACCCGATTATGTCATGAGAGAAAAAGAAACTGCTCGCTAGCTAAGCTATGCATCAAGAGCTGGACTCTACCGGCCGCAAAGTGGAAGTTCTCTGGGAAAAGCTGCCTTCCATTAATCATGAATATTCATTTCAGTGTGTGTGTAAGAGGCTCCGGGGGAAATGAATGGGGGGCATTGTTTTCAGTGTAAACACGCAAAGGCCTGGACAAATGGACCTCGTCTTTCAGGCTTTGTACACTCTGTCCCGCAGTCAGGTTCTCCAGAGCGATTCAAATAGAGAACCCGAGTACGGAGGGAGGCGCCTTACCCGCACGTTCCCCTCGGACCCCAGCTGCTTGCGTGGCTTGTCGGCCTCAGCCCGCGTCCCGTCAGGATAGGCGTGCATATACAAACACTTCGCCCCAAAGGGGCATGTCCCTCGGCCCTGGTCGAAGTACTTACAGGCCTTCTTACTGCAGGAAACAACGAGAGCAGAAGATCAATCGCAGGATGTCGGACAAGGAAATAACGAGGTATGACTGGGTCCTGAGCAGCCCAAGTCAGAACATTTATTGGAACGATCGACAAGTGAAATGACCTGATCACATCAGAATAGATAGAATTATGCAAGCAGAGTTTCCCTCATAAAGCAGCAGTACCATCTTGCATGGCATGAGAGAGACCTGTGAGTCTTTGGGGATGCATTTTCTGTATGTGGTATCACCTTGCTGAGACAGTGTTGTATATGTATTGACTGACTTACTTATTTAGCAGCCACTTTTATCCAAGGTAATGTACTTTTTTGAGAAAGCAGGATCAGACAGTCCCTGGAGCACTTGCTCAGAGACCCAACGATGAAGTCACTCTGCTGATCCAGGGGTTTGAACCAACAACCTTCTGATCACAGGCACAGTATCCTAACCCGCTGAGCCACACACAGAAAAAATATCTTCAGTAACTGAAGTTTAGCTGGCTACAATGGATGTGATCCCATTACCATGGGACAGACAAACTACGAGTGCATGACTACAGCAACTTGAAAAACGAGGCATTAAATCTCTCATTAGGGAACTCTGACTCACCAAGCGAGGTACACGGAATGAATGTAAACAGGGGAAGGTGAGATCAAATGCCTGTGGACCTCAGATTTAAGGGACGGCTCACGGTCTGAAGGCCAGAGCACCACATCACAGACGGCAGGGAAGCGGAGGCCTGATTGGCTTGGCAGCCGGTGAGACGTCTCTCCCCCCACAACACAGAGACGCGGACGCTAACGGCGGGGAGCAGCCAGGAAGGTGGCACGCTCAACTTCACTTTAAAGCGGATTTTCCTGCACATGGACGGAATCAAAGGCTCTTCAAAGGTAAGCAGGGCTGTGGGGGGGGGGAGAAGACAGGCAGGAATGGTGCCGCTACCAATAAGAGGAGCAGCTTGCTGACCTTTTAGTTTCTATTTCTGTTGGGCCACTGAACGGCAATGCTAACCTTGAGCAGGCCTGGCTGCCCCTCCCCCAGGCTAGCACTGCGCCATAGGCTAAAGCTTACAAAAATCACCAACCAAGGTCAGCAAAACTCCCCAAGTTATATAGCAACTCCCCCATGCCATGCCAGAGGATTTAATTCAGAGTCAGTAATCGGCTATTTTTGGGAGCGACACTAGAGTAGGGCTGGCCAAAACAACAATCACACTACCCCAGTGACACCAAAATGGTTACAACTGTAGTAAACAAGCCAGACAAGGTTACAAGGAATGCAGCCAGCTACCTGCAAATTACGAGGGTGAAACTCTGTAAGGTTTAAGTAACAGCAATATCTTAAGTGAAATACTAACTAGCCATTTAGCCAGCATTCGTGTGCAGTTTGCAGAGGGGACGTGTGTGTTTACTTGGCTCATAACGAGGCGTTTTTTATGGGGCATCTCGCAAAACCAGATGCTGATGTTAGCAGGATAAGCAAAGGCCAAATCAGTCCCTTATGAACACAGTTCAGCGTGTTTACAGGAGTTAAGGTTTACAGAAAAAGAAGCATGCGGCAACATGCTAAACATTGCATATTATCAAAAACCATAATTATACTATACATATCCAATGACCTGTGAGATTAAAGCACTTGGGGGTTTGTAGCAGGGAGGTAACACACAAAGAGGGATAAACTCCTAACTTTCCTTAAACAGTCATAAACCCAGGATTCTGGGATTAAGCATCAAGCAACCTCATTATTATTAGATGTAACCAGAAATAAAAAAATAAAATCACCTGTTTTTGGTCCTGTCGTTAATAATCTAAGGGGTTTGCCACTCGTAAACTGTGTGCACATTCAGGACACAGGATGGAACTCAATACACATCAAATAGGAACCATCAGTCAACACACACTGCCTACTCTGGTCAGTGCTTAAATATTTCACAAAACTCCCCTACTGGCTACTTCGCCACACCCAGTTTCACTCTTAAAGGTGTGCCAAGGAGAGTCACTGCAGAGACACCAAACTGCTTCAGGTGCTGCGCTCAGAAACTAAAGGTCTGTATATGACATATGTCTTGGCCTTGCAATGCAGGTGAAAATTGTACTCACACAGCATTTAATATTCAAATTAATTCAAACATGCATGCACAAGAATGTACACAGTAATATAGCTTTTCAGTAGAAGAAAAGAGTCAGCTGGCAGTGGCTGCTCAGCTGCCTCACGCCTCCAGGGCTGGAGGTTCAAATCCCGCCTCTGCCCTGTGTATGTGGAGTTTACACGCAGAGAGACCTTGTTGCACCATTTCCTCTGGGGACTCTGATTTCCTTCCACAGTCCAAAAACAAACATGCAGGCAAACTCACATCTCTAAACTATCCATAGTGCATGTGAACAGGTCTGGCAACTGACTGGCAGGTTTCAGACCCAGCGTGACCATGTACTGGATAAGCGGAAGGAAGACAGATGATGCTGTATATCGGTGTATCACTAGCATGCGGATCTGGCTGCTGGACGGCTGACCCCTCCCCCTCTGACCTGACTCCATATTTGAACTCCTCAATCAGCCGGTTCTTCTCCTCCTGGTCCTCCACCCAATAGGCGCTGGGGATGACAAACTCAGACACGACCCGGCACTCTGGGCACGACCTTGGCAGGAGACACAAATCAAACTAGAAGTCATAACGCAATATCGGCCAAGCTATGAAGTGTATGGATTAATCACTGTTAGTCCTCCTCTACCAAGATCCGCAAACTTGTGATAAAGACCCCAGACCGGCAGACCCCCAGGCAGTTAGGGGTCATAGCCTCATGCCACTCACTTGACGATCTTGTTCTCAAAATTCTTGACGCAGCGCCACTGTCGGATGCAGTTGAGGCAGTAGATGTGGCAGCAGCTAGACAGGATGCCGAAGCGGCGGTCTGAGGCTGAGGCCTTGTCGTACACCACCTCCATGCAGATGCCACACACCTTGTCCCGGCTGAGCTGCTCCGCGAAGGCCTTCTCCATATCCACCTCGAACGCCAGCATGCACATCTAGGGAGGCAGACAGGAAGTGACTCATACGTCCCTGTCATGCATCCCTGTGCTTGGGTCACAGGTAAGTGGTGATTAAAACTGGTGACATCAAAATGCACCATTTTTAACATTCAATCTACTCTTATATAAACACAGGACTGTACCAGACATTCAACACAAGTACAACAGCCCCAGTGCCACATCACAACTGTATTTTAATTATTTAAACTATTCTGCCATGAAAAAAATAATACCAGAGCAATAAATATATACAATGTACAGTTCCCCTTCACATTTGTGAGGGGTTAGGGGTGGAAGATCCCCGTGAATGTGAAAATATGAGAATAATTGTTGGGCCCATTATTAAAAACGCAAAATCAGCAGCACTAAAAAGTTTAAAAGTTTCTACAAGAAATGCCAGATTCCACGGTCACAAAGACAGCTAAGATGTGAGTGAGTGATGTAACCAAGACAAAGATGCACCTCATACCCAAGCCAAGATGTGTAGTTGCCAGTTTTATTTTTTTAGCAAAAATAACTTTGGTAAAAAGATGCACACTAACACTAACAAATATTTTAAAAACCCAAATATTTACTATATGATTTTATGTGATCCAAATCATTTTCAATATTTTTGGCTTATGCATCATCAACATGTTTCTGCAGTTTTCCAGTAAGTATGAAAAATGCTCCCATTTAATTGTTCACAGCCAGCTCACGGACAACCGAAACCATGAATGTCAAACTGGAGAATTTGGAGGCGTGACTGCACATTTAAATTCATATACAGCAATAGCACCATAAAAGCAGCAGTGCAGTTGCCCTGTGCCCCTGAGTCACCTTCTCATGTGCCCTCCTTTGCTCTGGATCATGAGGGTGCAGCACTTGCAGACTGCAGATCTCACACACGTCTCCATGGAGATAGGAACAGCTGTTGCCATAGTGACACTGGCCAGCGGCCGCAAAAGGGCAGAGGGGTGGAGCATCGATGAAGGGCCCTGCACTGGCGGAATCGTCCAGGCCGGTGCGGACGGCATCCAGGTAGGAGAGGGGCTTGGCTTGAGCAGCCTCGTCACCATACTCCCAGGACCCGGGTTCGAGGGCTTCTGCAAGCTGAGGTACGTTCCGTACTGCCCGGGCCTCAGAGCACAGAGCTGCAGGAAGGACAGACACACACAAACGCAGAAAAATTAAGTGTTGAGAAATATAAAACACTAAAGAAGCACTATTCTGAGATCTTCAATTTGAGACCATTCAGATGTAGCTTAGCCCCTATGTACCACGACACAGTAATGCCCCCTAGTGGCAGACTGTTACTATGAAAATGAAGTATATCCAGTCCTGTCGCTGGAAAAAAAGGTAAACAATACTGCCATAAAGAGGTATAAATGAATATGTCAGTGTATGTCAATATTTCTTCATTACTAGTAAATACGAAGTTCAGCCTCACTGTATTTTTGCTAAGGAACAATAAGAGGTGAATGACATCATATCTGAGAATCAGGTGTGGTTTCAGGAAACTTCAATCACCCCTGTCTCTCAGGACCAGCGGCTTCTTGCCACGCGTGCCCGAGCCCGCAGGGGGACCGTTTCCTGGAATGGGGGCCCTTACACCACTGCTCCTGTTTGCTGGGTCACCCAGAGCACCCCCTCCACGTCCAGCAGATGGCTTGATGTGATCATACCTACAAAAATCGTCAGATGTGTTATTCTGAAAAAGACAACTTACCGAGTGATAAATTAGCCCATCAGATAACATGTTCACTTCCCCCATGTCACAAAACAATAACTATGGTAATGTCCTGACAGAAAAGTCACACTGAATTGAGTTCTTATATGCAGGAAGACATCTGTAACCAAATCTCACCGCTTCTATGATTAAACTTTATTTGAGAGTTAATCAAGAGGCACATCATAAAATGTATCAAAGATTAAATTATAAAACAAAACAAATCTATCAGGGTAACATTTGACTATATATATATATAATAAATAAAAATATTATCACGCGATAGCTATTAATATGAAGGAAACTTGTACGTTGGACGTTTTCTTCCATTAAAACAAATGCTAAGATTTACCTGCAACGATCACCATAGGCACACACGCCTTTCTGGAAGAATTTACATATTGTGGATGGTTTGCTTGTGGCCAAGTCATGAGAGAACATACACCTGCTGCCCTCCCGGCACACGCCATGCAGGAAATACCTGGTCACAAGACAACACGTGTGATCGCGGTTAGGGATTCCGAAACAATCCATGCAGAATTCATGTCACAGACATCAAATAACTGCATAAATCACGTGAACTGGTTCATGTGAATACCAGTGAAATCTGGATATATAAAAATACAAGCTGTCGTCTGGACAGCGTATGCAAATGTTATTGATCTGTTACGTCAAACCGCGCAGATCCGTTAGCAATATGCTAGCAAAATAGATGCACCTAGAGGACCTAGACATCGAAATCAAACGAAAAAACTAGCGGTACCGAACACACTGAAGTAAAGTACATTTAATTAACCACAATACTGTGCTATGTAAGCCAGTCAGCCACTGTCTACTAAAATGAGAGCTAGGTAGAGAGGTTACTGAGCTAGCAAAGCTATCTAGTGATACGGCATTTTACTTTTAGATAGTGAAAGCTCCATATTAGACAGTCGTCAAAAGAAACTTGTTAATGAAGTTGTAATACACCAAACAGAACAAACGAGTAATATTTTATTTCCAAAATCACCTGCAGGTTACTTCTTTTGTGGACATTTCCCCTCTTCCGAGGTTTGTAGCAGGTCCTGCGCAGGACCTCGAACCGCTCGTGCAAACGTGACCTCCTCCAGGCCTCTCACTGGCTTCTCATTGGCGGGTTTGCTGACCCGTCTTTTCATTGGTCCCTGCGGCATGATGTAACTGCCTAGTAACCGCGTGTCCAGTAAGGCAACAAACCTCATCACCCTTCATTTATTTACAGGCCGTCGTCCACTTACGACTGTGGTCAGTTCCGACTGACCGGTCGTAAGTCGGTCCTTTATTTTATATGCAAAAATTATCATAGACTGGGTACACATAACTGGCACGCAAGAACGCATGCACTGTATATCGACATGCGCTGTCGTAGCAGCGCAAATCGTATTTATTTTATGTGCATTTGCGCTGATATGACAAGAAATCACTGTGTATTTTCGCCTTCATACAGCGAAAGAATTACAAATTAGCCACAAAACGATTAGAATACACGGTAGTTTCTTGTCATAACAGTGTGAAAGCACATAAAATAAATACACATTTGCGCTGCCTTGATAACAAATTGCCGCACGTATATATACTTTATACGGCGAATGCGTACTAATTATTTGCACCCCTGATCATATGTATAGTATACATTATAACAAAAGTAAATCATCTTTAAGATATATTGTTCGGTGTTTTTAAAACATTTTCTCAGTTCGTCGCAACACCTGTTGTTGGGGCGGAAACTGTCATACACTCGTCCTGCCAGACGCAGCGTAGTAGTGGCCATATATTTACGGTCTGGGAACAGTCGTAAAGTCGATCAGGTCGCATAGGTCATAAGTCGACGACGACCTGTACTCATTTAAATGACGCGACTTACAGTACAGGGAAGGCTCATAATTTATGTATGCTTCAATTATACGCAACGACGCATCTTGTAAATAAATAAATTGTGATGCATTGTATACTGATTTATTACATTTTGAAGGTATTTTCTTACCTGTTTAGTTTACAGACGGTCTGTCATATTCTACTCTCAATTCTTAATAAGCTAAACAGCTGTTCGGTATATTGGCGTGAATTAGCTCAATAGTCAGGCATATTAGAATGTTTCAGGAAAAGTAGAATAATCCGATATGTGAAAAAATACACTAAACCAAAAAGCTGTAATAACGTGCAAAAACACTCCGGGTAGCGATTTTCATTTAAATACAGTCCTTGACAGCTTTATGTAAAATGTAGGTTACTGATAACGCTATCCCTAAACCATAAAATAACCATATTCGATCCTAGTGTTCCCGAATTTTTCTTTTCTCGCTGAATGATAACGAATGACCAAGCCATATCTGGAAATGAGCACCGAGTTCACAGACGTATCCTGATTTTTGTAAAAGTAATCTTTTGTAGTAATTATTTCAGCAATGTCTACCCGGATGGTAGGCCTATATCAGAAAATACATTTTATTGTGCCCCGTTAACAAATGCAATGGCAAATAAAAACATAATCGGTTATTCGACTTCCTAGACTGCTCAGAGATACGGAATGCCCTGGTAAGCGACGTCCTGTCTTCTTTCTGCGTCTTCGGGTTTTCGAGTGGCACGATCATTGTTGTGACGATTAAGAACATCCATCTTGTTGCAAGTTGTCAGATAGCTTTAGACACTGGTCATTTGGTTTTCAAGCAACATTCCAGGCATGACTTGGCTAAAAATGCACTCGTTTGTTTTCCTTCCAATGAGTATTCTGAAAAATATCCAAGTTCAAAGACAATATAATGCTCTTGTGGTCCTAGCTCCTCATTGTCCAGCTTTCACATATATTAATAAGCCGGCTTCTGAGGAGCCACACAATTTCTCAGGTAAATACCAGGAACATGTGTGGCTCATCAGATGCTGGGTAGGATAGAAAACCTTCTGGACAGTAGCTCTCCAGGACCGGAGTTGGAGACCCCTGATAGCCTATATACTATTATGAATTTATCCTCTGTATGAAGTAGTATGTAAATTAACTGGTCTTGCTTTTAATGTAATTTATGCAACATTTAATGTTATTAGACTTTGTATTGGCACCCATTCTGCTCATTCTGACTTTAAGGAACGTAACGCGCCAACGTCTACCTGTATCCTCCTGAGACCCGGGCCATTCATTTGTGTCCTCTGTAGTGGACATTTTGTTTTTGCATCTATCTTTTCAC
>JAODLD010000136.1:6357609-6372385 GCA_026781065.1 Mormyrops boulengeri
ATTTACCTGAGAAATGGTGTGGCTCATCAGAAGCCAGGTAGGATAGAAAACCTTCTGGACAGTAGCTGTCCAGGACCGGAGTTGGAGATCCCTGATCTAGCAAATGTACGGATATGATTTGTCTTCAAGAAAAAAAAATTCTAGTGAAAATGAACTGCATGGAAACGTACAGTTATGCAATGGTACGGTCCGTGACCTCTTCAGACTCTCACTGTTGTGTCTCTCCTCCTGATTCCATTACTTTCACAGGGAGTTTGACGGAGGATCTGACTTACATACTGGGATCACAGATACTAACGGTGTGTGCTTCTCCAGTATCGAACGTGCTTCATCGGCATTGCAGGCGCCTTGTATACGGGTGTAAACGGGTCATTGCTGATTGTGCGTGTATTTGGGAGTATGTATATACTTAGACATGCATTGGACATGTGAGCCACACCTGTGTGATTAGATGCCAGCAGGACTCAACCATTAGCATAAAAAAACAGGGGTGTCCTTTCTCCAGAAAGCCCTGATGGTGTTCAGAGTTAAAGTATCCGACAGCCAACTCTCAGGCAGCAGATTGCCTGGTTAGAACAGTGGGGCAACCGTTCTTTATTGTGCACAAAGCAGACACTCATCAGCTTTTGTTTTGCATGCGAGTATGAGTGTGGATCGTTAGCGGCACGCACACTACCTCACAAGTAGTAATAAAAATTTAATATGACAAAATTGCACATTTTATCCTCTGCAGAAAGCTGAAGATGTTAGTGGTTATGTTTCTCTGAAGTGTAGAAAGGGACGGGAACAACTATATAAACAAAACATTAACTGCTCTTGATTGACAATAAACTTAACCCATAACACACTAAATAATCAGCAAGGAGATTTCCACATTTTTGCTCTGTTCCAGCACACCTGTACTAGGTATTTGGTGTTCTTGATTGTTTGGTTCTGGTATGTTGGGAGCTTGGAGGGAGTAAAAATGTGAACTGTCTGGGTGTGCCGACAGACTGGGCTGAAAAACTCTGGTCTAGCAGAACAATAGTTAATTGCACTGCAGACAGATCATTATCAATACAACAGAACTTGAATATCTGTCACAAATAAGCTCCTATAGCTTTTTTTTTTTAACACCAAGTATGCATCAGCAAAAAAAGAGTGCTAAGACCATCGTGTGCGTGTCTCTCTCGCTGTACCTAGGCGTGGTCTACAACTACACCAAGACAGGGGTCCGCAGAGATGAGTATGGGTGGGAGCGGTGCATCAGCATCCCCCTGGTGCAGCCAGACGTGTACAACCTCATCGACCAGTGGGACCGGTACCTCGACAAGTTCTCCTCTGCCCACATGTGGGACACACAGTGGCAAAGGTGCGGAGTGCTTCAGGGAACCGGCGAAGTAGAGAAGACCAGGCAGTCTCAGGGTCATCTCCAGTCAACAACCATTTTTTGAAGTATTCATCCGGCACACTTCAAATAAAGTGGAAAAAGAACATTTCATATAAATTTTCATATACGAGTCTTAGCCACTAACCAATAACGCAGAAGGTTATCCAGTTCAGAACCGGGACTGGCAGACTGATTAACCCCCCAGTTAACCCCTGACTTGTGACCCCCCCCCAGCTTGCTCTCACCTGTGTGTGTCCATTTAAGAGAGAGAATAGATGAAAAGAGAATTCCCCCACAGGGAGGAATAAAGAATGTGTGTTTCTTATGTTGTTTTATGTTGCAGATTTGATGAGGAAAAGCACAACTGTTACAACTTCACCCTGACGTTCATAAACTGCGTGCTGGCAACTCAGCGCAAGCGCACTCTGAGTAAAGACGAATTCACGAACGCCTTCGTCCTCCCCCGGATAAAAAGGGCCTCGAAGTACGGCGTCCTATGCAGAGAGATCGCCGAGAACCACTTCTACGTCGTGATGGACCACAAGAACCGACACGGAGACAGCAGTGAGAACTAAAATCGACATTTTACTACCTGAAGACCACAGCTAAACGTGTTAAACTGATGTTAATTAAAACTACCTCCATTTTTATAGTACAATCTACAAGGGCCTTATTTTATTACCTGAATGACCGAACAATGATTCTGTATAAAGTATTACTAGATACATGTAACTTTCAGATATCAAAGGTTTCTTGATGTGTTTGTTACATCTTTATTTCACAAATTTATATAGTAAAATTCATGTTAACAGAGGGTTAACAGGAAATACTGTTTGGGTTTCCTGCATGTCCTTAGCAGTGTATCTAATATGCTGGATAAATTATTCCAATATGAGAGATAAACTGAGGTAGTAATAAGCACATCACCTGTTTTCAGGTCTGAACTTCTATTAAACTTAACAGTTAAACCTGTAATTAAATATTTAGATGGTCTGTATCAGATTTCCTCTTGTTCTGTCCGTTCTCTTGAAGACACCCACCTGCTGACAATTATCTCCTGAAAAGAAAGGGACAAGCAGGTAGGTAAGGAATGAGGCCCACTCCTTCATCAGCAGCCATAAAAGGCCGTACCTGGATCTTCATCCTCTTTATACACTCTGGAGAAGACAGTTCCTCCCTCGTCATGCCCGAGGGTCTGATGACATAGCACAGCATCAGCTCCTGGAAATCAGAAACCAACCACGCGATAAGTCAGGTCTCCAAACCACCGATCAAAGTAGGGACTGAATGTAGAGAAGGAAGACTGAAGTCTGACATGCTCTATATGAATTTTCCTTATCGAAACAGTGATTTTTAGTATCTGAAAAGCAAAATAAATCTAGATAAACGCTAATCTGATTACCATTCTGGACCACAGCTGAGGTCCAGCAGCACCTAGAATCACCAGCCTCGGAATGACGTGTTCTATTTACGGTCTGTGACCCTTAATTTAGCTAATACTACTAAATCTGACTTGCATTTGTGCATTACGATTACGTACTGCTGTTTCAGATCAGATCACTTCATCTGTCAGATCACTTGACATTTAGTTATAGCACAGGTGTGTGAAAAGTGCGTGCAAGTCCACAACCGCAGTGATGGAATATCACAAACATTGTAAAATGGACACCATGCAACACAGTAATAATAATGTGCAAATTAAAAACAAATACAATAAAGTATGATGAACAGTAATAGTTATTGATGCTGGATGCAATGACACTTACACATACAATGTGACCGATGCAGTGTGGTGAAATGAGTATGAATCTGGTGTGATATGTGTAACAATAGTGTCATTTTTCACTGACCAAGATCCTGCGCAAAACTGTTAATGGAAGCACTCAAATAAAAAAAAAAAAACCTCAGATAATACAAAAATGTTTTTACATCTGCTTGAGGTACTTTTTGTGGCGAAAAAGAAGTGAGTTGCAAAACTGCAACTGAAACAGAATTAGTTCATTAGTAGATACACAGGACATATGTTCATGATTAGTTATTCTACAGCTACTAACTTGTGGAAAGGTTGCTCCATGTTGAAGCCTGAGACATGGATTTTAATTTAGCGAGATGTTAAATGGCAAGAACTATTCGCATGATAGCCAATAATGGAAACACACCTTATTCACTATTTTTCCTTGTCTACTTATTGAAAATTTGCTTTTAATTTGCATAAAACGGTAATGGAAATAGTGACTGGGTTAGAATTCCAGAGTACCAGAACTCAGCTTTCTGATGGTCTGGTGGAAGAAACAAACCCAGATACACAGGAGACGACAGACAGTCAAAGGTCGTGAACATTTACTGCAACGATTAAGTTGCAAGGTTGAAATTTCAGTTATGATTTAGTGCTGAAACAGCCAAGCTATCTAGAGCAGCAATTCTCAAGCTGTGGGTCGCGACCCAAATTTGGATTGCGGCAAGTTCTGAAAGGGTTGCGAGGAAGTTAGAAATGTAAGAATTTTAAAACCAGCAAGCTCCTGTGCTGATCTACGGTCAGATTTCCCAGCCCCAATCCTAGAATTAACCTATATAAACAGGTCTCAGGTCTGCAAATGCTTAGCGCAAAACTAGTGAACATTCAACCAATCCAAAAAGCCAAACCACACATGCTTAATTTAAAATTAACTGGCACATCCAATCAGATTTGTGCGACAGGCATTGCAGAGCGCACTGTGCATTTGATCATAGCGTTAATTTCAACCTTGATATAGGGCTGCGACTGAGCCTGCATGGTAAAAATTGGGTCGCGGTGCAAAAAAGGTTGAGAACCACTAGTCTAGAGGATGGGAAAAGCTCTGGTGAACTTCTCACTCTGTCTTTAAAGTGGGGCTTAGACAGACATACAGCTTTGAAGCCTGGGTTAGGTCTTTGCCTCACCTTTGAGACATTGCCGGTGATCCTGCTCAGAGCTGCCAGGGACCGCCAGGAGAACGGCCGCAGAGTCGCCCCATGGAAGGAATCGTCCACCACCTCCACCACCACAGAGTAGCTGGGGGGAGAGGAGATCACAAGAATGGAGGTGACATGTTAATCATTCACCATTAATAATGGGGGCTATAGCATTATCGCAGCCAAACACAGTGATTCAGCACAGACTGCAGTAGTCGATTAAATAATGTACGCAAAACTCAAGAAACCGGAAAGGTCAATAAGGTGGATATAAAACCTACTGAGAGAAGATACAACATATAAAATCAGCATAAACCGTGATATGAAAATGAACTGAAACTGAATGTAAGCAGAAGACATCGCTGGAGTGGCGTGATTTTGGTTCATGTCAAGGGGTCATGTGTGAGGCTCTGAACGGCTGCTTGGTCTCTTTCAGGAGTAACGTCAGGATGTATTAACCTGAGAAGCGTCAGACCAGAAGCCATACTGATCACTGTGAACGAAGTGATGTAATAACAATGTAATTATAATAATGTTTTTAATGTAACTTCTGGTCATTGAATACCATCGACGGGGATGTCAGTGTAACGTCATGACAGCTTTATGACGACGACAGATTTTGGCACACACCTCGCGTGGTAAAATGGAGGTCCTTTCCGGTACAGCACTGCAGGCAGGAGAAAGAAAGTCTTAAGGGGCGTGTTCATCATACATGCCAGGTTGCAGGATTAGGGTTTTGGCAGAGGCGGCCGACCCGCGCCCTCCATGCCAGACAAAAGGAGTCGGTTTTCCCCATGTCTGTCAGGAGATGGCCGCCCACCCTGCCTGCCCAACCCTGAATAATTCACCATCTCCACTTTGACTTCTCGGAAAATGTCTCCTGATGGGCCCTTATCTTGTCGAAACGTCTCTTCTAACGGAAAAAACATTTGTGGGCCATCAATGTTTCACCGAAGTGGATGACTGGGGTTACACAAACCACGGACAGGGGCTGACTCAGTTTCCAAATTAATTGCAGTACATGTGACCTGGGCTGATGGCTCAATCGCAGGGGACATTACCTTTTTAGCCATAGTAGGAGGAATCCATCGTTTTTTTAAATAAGTGTGAACCAGAGGCATGAAATTGAGCTCAGATCTGGCCGTGGCGAACTCACACATGTCAGCTCCATATTTCATCCCCACCTTCGGCACCCAGCCCTTGGCGCGGAAGTAGTGATACACTGCATAGGTGGAGCAGAAGCCGGGCTGTGCAGAGGAAAACCTCTCCCAGAGGCAGACGATGGTCAGGGGCTCCTGGGGAGGGCAAAAAAACACAGGGACACGACCGGCCATGTCAGCGGACCCAGGACATACTCAGTATGGGGTTTAATACAATTTAAATGGGTGACGAGCAGTCTTACCTCGTTGTAATAGACGGATAAGCAGCCTAAGGCATAGACGAGAAAGAAGGCCTGGAAAACAAAGGCAACATTAATGAAACAGAAAAACAGCAAAGCCACAAATTCCAGCCTTATGAAATGAAATGATGTTCTATTTGCCATTTGCACAAGTAAGAGAGCAAGTACTTAAGAATGCGCCTTAGTTAAATACATAAGACACCAATAACAAAGGTGCAAATACAGGTGAGTGTGAAGTTCAGGGTCTGAGCACAGGATTGGCCATTTTTCTGGCACCCCAGAGCATTTTTCGGGCAGTTAAAGGTCTTGCTCAAGAGCCCAGCAGAGATGTGACTGTTCTGTCTAGCACGGGATTTGAACTGACAACCTTTGGATCACAGGCATGGAGGGCTAACACTGCCTGCTTAATGGGTCCAAAGTGGGTACAGATTAGGATGCACCAAACCTGAATGAGCACACGGCGCAAATTCAAACCCGAGACTCCCACAGGACTGGCACTCTTATGAGCAAATGAGGTGAAGGAGTCATCAGCGAAAACAGAAAGAATAAATACCCAGGTGAAAAGGAGGAGGGGACACACGTGTGGTGGCCCATGGACCACCTCTATCGCTCCATCGTCTGTTTTTCATTAACTATAAGAATCCCCCGAAGCATACACACGTGCACACGCACACACACACACACGCACACACCAGCTGTGTCAACAGTGCCTCAACTGGAATGTTTTTTTTGTCCCCCTCCCAAAAAAATTTACGCAAAATGACAAATTCACCGCCAAAACAAGTCAAACAGGGCTAGCATGCAGGGAAGTGAAGGCGGGTGCCCTACCTCCTCCGGGCTGAGCTGAAGGTACTCCATAATCCTGAAGGGGTTGATCCTGCACACCAGCCGCGTGGACTTAAAAAAAAAATAAAAATAAGGAACCAAAACACACCGAAGATTTATCACTGAAAGCAAAAGAACTAAACAATGAGGGAAAAAAGGAAAACAAAACAATGGTGTTTATGATTTACAAAATTAATCGAGCTACCGACCTTTCTGGGCTCTTCTTGAAGCTCCACACTCTGTGACATGGTAAGCGCCCCCCCCCCCCAATAAGATATATATATCAACATATCATCTATTTATTGACAGTCAACTGGCACAGTTTATTCTATCATACCTGTATACAGATGGTATGATGATGCTTATTATTATTATTATTATTATTATTATTGCTAGCTGTCTGTATACTGCACCGCGGTCCTGGGGGGACGTCATTGTGTACCTGTACAGTATATGGACATATGAGGAAAAACGCCCATCTGACTCGGGGATCTATCTGCAGTTGCTCACCCTGGGCTGACTGCTGACTTCACCATCCTCACACTCCTCTTCCTCATCTTCCTCCACCAGCACATACTGGTACTCTGTGGATGGTGCGGGGCCCGAGTGGGAGGTGGCGGGCGGAAGGCCGTGCTCCGGCCGGCAGCCGCAGTGGGCGAGCCAGTCGTCATGCAGGACGCACCGCATGTTCTTGAGGGTTCCCTCATCCAGCCCCTCGGGTTCTTGGGGGTAGAGCTCGGCCAGGGGGTCAAACCGGGGGTTGCCTTGCCTCTTTGGCTCCCACCCCCCCACCTCAAGAGGCTCTATGGGGCCATTTTTGCCAGCACGCGGCTCGTATTCAGAACATTCTAGATCTAGGGGAGGTTCCCCTGTCTCCGTCCCCTGTCCCAAGCTATGCAGAACCTCTTCACACTCCATCGTCTCCCCATCTTCCTCGTTCTTCAACTCTGTTGGGTGCGTGAACTTCTCCAGAATTTCCCTGACGATATCTTCATCCAGCCCCTGCGACAAGAGGACATCTTGGGCCCATCGCATGTACTGCTGGTACCTGGAGAACAGCAAGGTGACCATAAGGAGGACACTCATGTATTGGCAGCCCTTGAGTCTGGACATTCTGCACCGGAAGCAGCTCTCTGCTCTCACTCTCCACCTTACGGTTGTTTAACCACCATCCTGCAGTATCAACACACTTCTGTGAAAACCCTGCAGTGAACTTGAAACAAAGGGAATTTTGGCAGGAAATATCATTCTAACCCTTAAAACATCAGATATTTGGAAACATTTACCTCAGAAAGAGGGTTATACATAAATTGGGGGACTTACTTGGAGAATGAGATCACAGGTAGACATCTGTCACTGAAATCTAAAAATATATATTAAAATGCATAGATTAAGACAGAAGAATTAGGATCTGAGTAAGTAACCACAAAATATTTAATGATTCAAAATTCTTATTGTCATTTGTACTAGTACAAGTACTGAGTACAATGAGATGCTTACTTGCGTGAGTAAGACTGAGTAATTCAACACAGGGTATCAAGACAGAGGGCAATAATTAGACATTACTTAGACATAAATAAATATGAGTAAATATAAATATGGATATGGTTAAAGAAAATGAATGGAAAGGAATCTAATTTATTTCTAATGAAATACTTCTGCTTATGCTTTGTTTCATATATTCAGGTTGAAAATTCTTGATGCTAAAGTGTGGAAATATGGTGCCAATAATAACTGGACTTCGCCTCGGTGATAAAGCGGATTTCACTCCTGTGAAATAGGGCGACCCTTTTAGTATTCGGGAGGTGGGGCGGGGGGCACCGTACACGCGCTCACTTATTCATTCATTGGCACGTCGATGGTCCGGTCAGCTCACATTACACACCTCCGTGGCTCAGAAGTTTAGTCTACGTTATTACATTTATTCAGGAATGCTTTGTCCAAAACAACCGAGCTGTAATGATTGGGATCTGCGCAAGGCCCCATAATCAGAATACAAGTTATTTCAGCATGCTACTCATATTTGCCAAAGCTAACAGCAATAACGACGTGTGGTCTGAACTTACTGTTGTACATTGAGGTTATTTCATGACTTCGATCCTTTCGTCGTTTTGACCAATCTGTGGGTCTCCCTAACATCTAATTCTGATAATAATCATTCAAATACGTTCCAAGTATTCTTACAAACTTGTTACATCCCATCACATAGCCGGTTACCCCGCATTTGAAAACACAGCCCGTTAAATGTGTATTAGCGAAACGTTTCAATATTTCTGTCCAATACCAGCAATGTCCAATAATCATACCCTATCGACAAAGTACGCTACTTTTATTTTACACTACAGCCGTAAAATGACAAACTTACTTTTCCATGTATCGGAAATGCTGTGCTGGGGTCTGCTTCTTGACAAGATCCCTTTGCCAAAATAACCCTAAACGTAAAGAAAAGAAAGTATACCCCCAGTAACATAAGCACATGTAACTAACACACGTCCAGGCACATGACATAAAATATTCTCAGCTATTTTTTATATTGACCTTTCCGTACAAGGCTTCTATGTGTTTAGGGTCTCTGACGATAACATGCTGGTTCACGATTTCTGCCCTGTATATGTGTTGCTCCAGATCACCTTCATTTTCATAGCCTAGTACAGGGAATGGGGCTTCGTACGATTCATAGACTCTCGCACGGCGTTTAGGCGCCTGGAAAACGGCTTCTGTCATAGCGATCTACCTGTTCTAATTAAAAGGTAAATACGTTCGACAGTATTCTTTGATGTTGCATCTAAATACAAGAACTAAAACACATACACACGCAAACGTCTTATACACATTATCCAGATGATACAAAACCGCGTTATAATTGCAACACCTAAAATCCTCCGTAGGAAACACTTGCAAAGTCTTGGTTCCTACTTCTGATTTTACCCAATACTTTTAGGAATTATAAAGTAAGATTCACAGCAAAACATTACCTTAAATCGACATTACCTGAGCTATATGAATTTAAATTGGTATACATCTACACTGAAGACAGCGGCGTACATTTTATGCGGAGGGTTGGAATGTCTGATCCAAAACGAGATATTCTTTTCATACAGCCTGATTTAGCCGTTAATAAAGTCGAGTCCGACCCTTAGTGGATTTTAGCACGCCAGTTGCTTCTAACGAGCTCTGACTCTCTGGGCGCCTCCAGAATCATATTCATTGCCCCAGTTATGCTGTCAGTCCACCGCAGCCTGTCTTCCTCTACTCCTCTGCCTTCAGTTTTCCTCATCACGAGATCCTACAACGATTGATGTCTTCTCATGATATGTCCAAAATATTTAAGCTTCTGTCTCATTATTAATCCTTCCAAGGTGCAGTCTTTCTGGATGCCATTATTTAGCCTACAGATTTGTTTGTTCGCCTTTCTATAGACGGAACTCTTTAACAGTTAAATTTTTATTTTGTTCTAGATTTCAAAGATTAGTCACTCCCCAGCAGGTGGTGGTATTATCTAACTAAACTCATTTTCGAAAAATGCCTAAACCACCGATTTTTCTTTGCTATTGTCTAAACAAGCATAAGTATCCAATAGGCCTAATTAATTTTCAGCATTATTGAATAAAATTTAGTCCTACATCTAGCTTACTTCTATGCAGTTACATGACTTGTATCATGTTTGTCGTTATATTGGCCTATTAATAATGGCATGTGGATTTTAAATTAATAACGTGAATTTTATAATATCTCCTGATCTACTTAAATATATTTCTCAATGAATAACCTGAAGCAGTACTTTTAGTTTTACATAGGTCCGCAATTGTGTCACTTCGATTATTAATCATTTACAGTAAATCTTAAAACTGTCCATTACAATTTCTACCTCATTGTGAATTAAATGATGTGCGCTTTTTCTCCTATAGGCCTATGTAAGTGTAAAAAGGAATAGGCCTATATTTTTTCCACAGCGTTTGATCATCATATTTATTTATCCAATTCTATGTTTTGAAGCTCACAACAGAATAGTTTAAATAAGATTTAATGTTACTTTTTCGATAACTAAATTAATCTAATTAAAATAAATGGTGCATTACAAAATGACAGTTACACAAACTTTTAAGTATGAAAGTATACAGGGGGGACTGGAAATAACCGAATTCTTTTTGCTTTTCAGCCCTTATGGCAAACCGTGAGTAATTCTGCCACACAAAACGTTGATTTGACGTGCAGTTACGAGTTGTTCCTCAGTTTAGACGAATAGTATGTGGGGTGGATACTGCTTGGGATAAAAAAGGATTGTATTCTCCGTAGGTTTATGGGACTGCGCTGTTCTGAAATGAATGCCAAAGAATTTGCTTACTCAACCAACAATTGAAGGTTACCTTCATTTCACAAGATAACTTTATTTTTCAAGAAAATAAGTTTAATGCAGGAGAACAATATCTCCTCAACAATAATAAGACTAATATTTATTAGCATATACGTTAAGAATGTATTTTGTTTGCTATAAAGTGGGCCTATTGTTTAACACTGCTTTATGTAAGTGTGCGTTGGTTGACACTGTAATTTTACTGAAAATGACTGACTTGAGACTATGCAACTATACATAAAAATCGATGGCAACATTAAAATGTTCCTTGATGTGTGATTTTTCTTATTAATTTTACATTTAGGGGCACTGATGGAATCTACAATTAATTATTACTGTAGCCATGCTCTTCATATAACATCTGAAGCCAGTTATTGGTTAAACTAGATTCTTTGTCGGACATGCAGCCTCTACATGCCCAGGGCCGGTCAATCCTATGGGCCACATCGGCGGGTGAATAAGGCGCCAACTTCTCAGGGGGCGTCGACTTGCGAGCCAGTTTCAGTTTGCATCGGACGGGGGGCGCCAGAAGTGATACTCGCCTAGGGCGCCATATCGGCATGCAATGACCTGGGTTGGACAGTTTCTTAGGCTCAACAGCCGAGAAGGTTACATCGCTAAAACAGGAAAAGATCACTGCGATAATCCGTTCGGTACTTTCACATATCAGGCACACCACTTTTATGGCGACATAAAACCAGGTCAACTGCGTTCAGTAGTCCCACTGAATGAGTGAAATGATAATGAAATGTCTTCATCGATATATGTCATGATAGTTCATTCGAGTGTATTTACCTTTTCTGAACAATATTGTCAATTGTAACGAAAAAAAGTAAAGCACAGTTTTTCCAAAATGGCCATTTCCTAAAACACATGCTATCTTTGGCTTTCTGACTTTAAAGAGCCTTTAGAACAGGAAAATGTATTTTTTCGAAGTATTTGGCAGAACCTACGAAGAATGTTGGCTGGACACGGTCATCTGAGAATTGGTACTAACAAAGTAAGGATATGCTGACACAACATAAATAACACATTCAATCATCGTCAACACAACAGCAGGCTCACGTCCAGAATACCCACCTGCCAAAAATCCACATTTGTTGTGATAGCCAATCGGATGGCTTCTTTCCCTTTCCCACCCCAGCCATTGGAGAATTTACTGGACTGCATTTCATTGCCTAAGATTTACAAGTTAATGAAATCCCCAAATTTACATTGAGCGAAGCAAATAGTTATAAGAACCAAGAGAGACCCGAATCTCTTCCATCTGTTCTGAAACTTTACTACATACAACATATTCCTTTCTCTCTTCATAAATAAAACAAAAGGCACGCCTCGTATAATGTAATTCACGTATTTGAACACTACAGTAGTATTGCTCATTGTATTGTGAACAAATTGACATTAATCAGCAAAATCCAGTCAAAAGAAGATCCAGTCTTTATTTTAGTTAGGTGACTTCACGGTTAAACTAATACAATATTTGAAGGATTTGTGTAACTAGATAATAATTCATATCTTAGAAAGATAAGCTGGTTAAACAAAAGTCAAGCTACATATGACCCAAGTCACTATATCATTTTTATGATTCTTTCGGTGTTTCAAGAAGTAAATACAGAATGTGAACAAAAAGGTTTTTTTTCCTAAAAACCTGCTGGTCTGCCCTAGTCCCTAGCTATACAAATATTGTCAAAACTAGCTGGTTTGGAAAAAATATAGGCCTATAATTACTGTGTAAGTGGCTTGAAACTCAGAGCAATGTTTGGGACGTCTAACGTCCGTATGTCAGTAGGCCTAAAATATTCTCTAGGAACTAACAACAGGTCATAAATAATCACGTCAGCTTAACTCTGAGGTCTCAACGTTACAGTTTGCCCATCCCTCCTTTAAAAAGATACCGGTATAATTGTAACAGGGTGCGTATAGGAGCTGGACTGTATAGGCAGGCTGATGCTGAGCACTACACAGGCTCAGTGGAAAACTGACAGCTTGGCTGTCATTTAAATTTTGAGGTGCTGTACACACACTTTCGGTCGTGCCATTTTTCTCCTCCTGTAATTGGCACACGTCATCTTGAAATGACAGCTAAAATTAGTACGCCGGATCGTGTCATTTGGCGTGATCTGTACAGCCCAAGCTGACTGTCAGCTAGGGACTTCGACGCAGGGACAGTTTTTGGTATTCACCCCGTAAATAGCGCACTGTCACATCGCCCGTATCCGGGAGCAGACAGATCGCAGACGGCGTCGTCCATCCTGTCGCAGTGACAACAATCGCGGAGCCTCCCCGCAGCTAGAGCAGCGTAAATCAGCAGCGGAGATTTCCGTCTGCTGAGTGGTTCAACGGAGTTCAGATTTTGCAATCACGAAAGGGCGTGTTTGGTGAGACACGCAATAAAGGAATGATGTAATGTCAGTAAAATAGCTTGGCATGCTGCGCGCTCGCATGGACTATTTCCAGTGTGAAGGGCTTTTCAGCTCATTTCCACTGCTGCAGTGCTAGAGAGTGAAAAAAGTATCGTTGAGTCATGGAGTGAATAACGCCGATGCAAGTTTGTAGTGCAGGGGAGTACAGGGTAAGAACATTAAAATGGATGATGAATATCTGATTTACTTTAATTTTAAACCTAACAGCCACTTGTCAGAAAAGTTGTTAATTACCTTGTATTTAAAATTAGTGTTGCCATTTACCGGCATAAAATAACATTAGCAGGCGATGTGAGACATTCCATCTTATGATATCACTCTCAGCATCAACAACTCTATTTTAATATGCACAATACCATCCTTAAAACCAAAGAGAAATAAGTTCATATATCCATCCATCCATCAATCCATCCATCCATCCATCTATCCATCTTCTGCTACTTATCCAAAGCCGGGTTCGGGGGGCAGCAGTCTAAGCAGGGATGGCCAGACCTCCAGCTCCATTGGGGGAATATCAAGGCGTTCTCAGGCCAGCCAAGAGATATAATCTCTTCAGCGTATCCTGGGTCTGCTCCCGGGCCTCCTCCAGGTTGGACATGCCCGAAACACCTCCCCAGGGAGCCATCTAGGAGGCACACTAGATAGATGCCTGAACCACCTCAACTGGCTCCTTTTGATGTGGAGGAGCAGCGACTGTACTTTGAGCCCCTCCCGAATGTCCGAGGTTCTCACCCTATCTCTAAGGGAGAGCCCAGACACCCTGCGGAGGAAACTCATTTCTGCCATTTCTTCCGCGATCTCATTCTTTCGGTCACTAGCCCAAAGCTCATGACCATAGGTGAGGGTAGGAAAGCAGTTGACCGGTAAATATGTAGCTTCGCCTTCTGGCTCAGCTCTCATTACCATGACTGAACAAGCTGGCGACGCCGTGCTGCCATTTAATCTACTCTGCATCTGACCCCCACGCCCCCCCCTGCGGTGGTGGGCAAACAGGACAACGGACCTATGTTATTCCCAGGCAGGCCTCATGGGTGGAGACCCGGCCACCAGACACTCATCTATGACACCCTCCCAGCTGGGCTGTGGTCTCCCCAACCTTTGTGGTAATCTTCGTAGGAGTCTTTCTGAATCGCACTTTGTCTGGCTGCTCAGCTAGGACAAATTTGCCATGGGAGACCCTACTAAGGGGAATTGTCCCCAATAATTTAGAGTAAAAATACATTGGTGCAGTACTGGTCCAATTGGCACCCTAGGTAAGTGTCACCACCGATGTGAAGTAGGCTTGCTAAGTCAGTGTTCTGAGTGGACGGTGCCCTAGGCAGCTGCCCATGCGTAACTGCAGTGCCATGCAGGCGCACTGTTCGCATCTATTTCCGTTTATGTCTCACTGAAATATTCATGTAGAATCATGAAAAAACACTGGCTAAATGCGTAATCTTTCTTCTTTTTAAAATGTCCGTTGTCGGAAGTAT
>JAODLD010000136.1:6372485-6392129 GCA_026781065.1 Mormyrops boulengeri
CCCCCCCCCCCCCCCCCCCCCCCCCCCCCCCCCCCCCCCCCCCCCCCCCCCCCAGGCTCAGTTAGCCAACAGGGGTACTTTGAACCTCAAAAGTGCACGTCGCACTGCATAAGTTACTTCATTAAACTGAATGGCACCTATCAGTATCACTGTGAATCACCCTCATACAGTTGCTTTCACTAACAAGTCAAACAGTTGAATAGGTATTGGAATTGAACTCCATTAACAGCAGATCTGGTCCAGGTTTAACTGCTGGTGCTTTATTTAACTGTCTTTTGTTACAAAGTGAACAACTTCTGAGGTTTGCTGTGGTCTTGAGCGGAGTGTAGATTCTACACCATCTGTATACCATTTATGCAGGCAATGTGGACCATTTAGTAACGGGAATTCAGCCAAAGCTGCTTAGAAAATATTTATTGACGCTCAAAAAGATCTCTTTTGAATTGTAAAAAAAAATAATAATGAGGAACCTAAACTAATCAAGAAGACATTCTCTGTTTGGCCTTGTAGCATGTAAACTCTTCGCAAAAACAGGACATTGACGATCTAGAGGTCCTGTCTCTATATACAAACCCTCCATATGTCAGATGAACTTGCAATACACACATAACTTAAGGAAAAATCTACACAGTGGGTTTGGCATAAAATATAAAACTTGTTATTTTATCATTATATTTAATGGAGACATACAAAAAAGAAACAACATTAATATCAGCCTTTTTCTGTGCTATATTTGTTCTGCAAAAGCATTTAAGGACGTATTCACATTTTCATTGTTTTATCAGAGAGATGCATGAAATGTCAGTCTGAATCAATACCCTTTCAATTTAGGTTTATGCAGTTTTTTGACTGGTCTGAGGTAAACCTTTGATCACTGATATATGGACAATGTGTTTGTTTCTGAATTAATAATGTTTATAAAATGAAGACATAAGAAATCTCACGTGTTCAGATTTCACAGCAATGTTGTCATAGTGGTTGATTTAAATCTATTTTCTTTTTGAATATCAGTTTCTCTGTTTCATGGTGGCAACAAAGTGCCTGCTGCTTAGTCATATTAAGCATATATCCCTCTTTTCCTGAGGAACTTATGAGTGGTTCTCTGTCCTTTAAAAAATAACTAAAGTGATGCAACTCAGGGCATGAATGCGGTCAGCAATTGACTAAAAGCCATCGCTATTCTGAAACAAGTGACTAATTCACCATCTTTTGGACAATGGAAAGTTATGCTCAGTTTACCCCTGCTGTCACTTAGGACCTTCCGGTATCACCACTTCTGGGTAGCACTTAGTAGCCGATGATGGAAGGCCTAGTACAGGTCTTTCATTATCTCCTGCAGCAGGGGATGCAAATGCATGTCAAGCTCAGTCTTCTTGAGCAGCTGGATAAGGTGGACGTGGTCGGTGACCACCTGCCGGAGGTCTGTCATCTTCTGGAGGACCTTGGCGAAGAGCTGTAGAGAGTCGGGGTGTTTCATCTTCAGCTGGAGCTCCAGGGTGTGCAAGACCGTCTCCTGGAGCTCCTCAATGGGCTTGACGTTCAGCAGTCCTGGTCGATCTGCGGGGGCAACAGGGAAAGGAAAAGCAATTCCAGAGCCTTCCGCCTTTCAGGGTATGGAGCTGAAGCTAAACAGCTGTGACTTGTAAACCTTCGTTATCCTACACAAGCTACTAAAATGATGCTGCTGTACTGGTGTAACAATGGAGTCTGAATGCGGAAGTCCCAATAACCCAATAACCAGCACAGAAACACACACACACACACACGTTTGTAATTATATCTTTGTGGTGACAGTCCATTAATTTCTATGGGGAAAACTCTAATTCCAACATGTCGACCTTAACCCCTATCCAGCCCTAACCTTAATCTTACAAAATACGAGATTGGCATTTTTAGTTTTTTGATTGCATTCACAGATCTTGGTGGGGACACACACATTCCGTGACATTAACTACTGAACCTTTTTTTTTTTTTCCTTCCTTCCTTCCTTCCTTCCTTCCTTCCTTCCTTCCTTCCTTCCTTCCTTCCTTCCTTCCTTCCATCCATCCATCCATCCATCCATCCATCCAATTGTCCAGCAGACTTGCGTTCAAAACAAATACAAAAAATTGACTTCTCTGAATCAAATCTGTCCTAGAATTTATGATTTGTAATAAACCGATGTTAGTAAGAGTAGAATGTCCATTTATAGTTCATTGATATATTGTTTCTATGTCAGAGGTAAACACCTTCATAAGAAAATATCTGTCTCTTTCATAAAAACACATTTTCACTTAATTGTTAATGTTTTACTAGCCTTTCCACGATGATTGCTTTAAATAATCTACAGAGCCAAGTTCAAGGACATAAGAGTTCCAAAGCAGACAAATCGGTCACCAATAAAAGTCATAGATAATCATATGCTCTCAACATGATAGCTAACAATACAGCAGGTTATACAAAAAAGACTGAATGAGAAAAGTCCATCAAATAACCTATAGAAATAAAATCATCAAAAAGTTTGCTAAAAAGAAATCTGCTCATCAGGGCCATTTATGGATGTTAATGGGCAATACTGCAAAAAAGTACAGTAGCAGCAGACAATAAGTGCAATGTATGACTGATACATTTTGAGACAAGAGGTATCTATATTTTTTGCTTCCACTGGAAAATCCTCCAGATTAAAAATGATATGACTAAGCGGCACACGATCATGCTGTATTCCCGTAATCGCTAAAAAATGAGCGTGTGTTTGTTTCATCAGGACAATTGAACTTAGAACCTATACCTACCAACTGCAGTCAAAGGAGGCCAGAGCTACTGGGGCAAATTAAGATTTGTGGGGGAAGAACGTGTTAACCAAAAGTCACACTACTATATTCTACATGACCTGTGCCAATTTCAAGAAAGCCATTACTCATAATGGGTACTGAGACCTCATACTGAGACCAACCGTGGCATCAGCCTATTCTAAATGGCTGCGAGTGGTTAAGCACCTGGTGTAGCGCCAATGGCACACGGCAGTGTAGCAGGTTATGAAATCCAAACTTGCAAAGGCAATTGAGCTGTACCCACCTCCGCTGAGGATGATGACGGCGAGGAAGAGTGCCATGTCGCTGTCATCAAGCTCCAGCATGTTGAACTTGACAGAGAACTCGAACTTGGGCTCCATCATCTCGCAGAAGGGCCTGCGTAGGCTTTTAAGGAACTCGCGCGTCATGAAGATCTGCCCATAGGAGATGAGCGTACCATCCTTGTTCATAAGAGGTGCCATCATGATGATGATCACCTCGATGACGCCGTACTTCAGCAGCGTCACCTGATCATTGAGGTCCAGGCTCACGAAGCCTGGGATGCTCTTGGCGAACTCGGTGACCTCGCGGACGGCCTCTGCCGAGCGGAACTGGCAGCTGTGGAAGAAACGCAGCTCCACTTCATCTGTGGGCTTGTTGACGGGGCTGTAGTCGGTCCTTGCGTCCATCATTGGCATCTGCCGGCAGTTTATAAATTGCTCCCCTTCCGTCAAGGACTTCATATCATGGATGACAAAAGGCTGGAGAACAGACAAACAGACGATCAGCACCCAGCAGATAGCGCTGTGTCAACAGGCCGGGCCCTGGTCAAAATAACAGAGACGTGCGAAACGAGGTGGGCGAACGATGACGGGAAGCTGCCGGGGCGAAAACGGAGATAACATTTCAGTTCATTTCTTCAAAATGTCTTTCGTTTGAGCGCATTTATTCCAGTTTCGGAACAGAAAACAAGACCTTGGTTCCCTAAAATCCCAAGGTAACATTTTTCTCCTTTTCGTCATCTCCTATGGGCCCACTAGAAAATGACTTTGCTGTATAGGAGTATTGTCTTTATTATCCAACTGTCAGATGCTTAATAAATGAATTAATATACCGTGGAAAAAAAGAGTGTGAGTTTCTGTCTCCTCTGGAAGATGAATTCATTTATCTTGGACCCGTTTCTAATCTTAGAGAAACACACGAAGGAATCCCATCTTAGTTAAATATCATTAGAGCTTATAACGTGACAGAGGCGTGCCCAACAGTTTGGAAATGCACTGGGACAAAGAGGTTATGACACAGAGCTGCACAAATTATCCAGCCGTGGGAGGGTCAGTCGTAATTAATGACCTTTCTGCCGCTCGTTCTGTCACACGCTGCACTATTGTGAGGGCTCGTTTCAACAAACAGCTGTTCACTATCACTTGTGCCATTTATTTGGCTGGACTAGTCAAAACAAGCTCGAATAAAAGATGGTGAGTCGCCTTCATCATCTCCCCTGCCAGAAGGGCGCATGATGGCATGATTCCATCCATCGCTTTGGTCTTTTAGACATAAGTCTTCAAGGAAGACAGGATCCCCTAAAGCACAAGGAAAACTTGCAGCAGTTTCCTCCCTGGAAATGGGTAGAATGAGGTTGGATGTGCATGCAAATTTCAGGATATTATGATGAGGATTTAGGTCTCAGTGGAAATGTGCTCTACGATGAATCATCTGCTACCCCACAGTGTACAGTCTTACTCTTCAGTTTTTGGACCGCAACAGAGGATACTAAATGTGGTCTTTATAGGTTTTTTTTAAATAGAGATTTATAACCTTTTCCTGTGACCTTTCATAATTCATAAGACTGAAAGATTATATGATTCATGTCTAATGATGTCACTGAGAGATAACAAGATCTCTGAAATGTTTGCTAAAGAATGTTTATAACAGCACATTTAAATTTTACATCCATATAGTGTTCGTCCAAAATCTGCACAAAGGAAGGGTGAACATGGGTTGGAAATCTTGAAGCAGTTTTAAAGTCGCGTGAACAGATAAGAGGAACGAGAGACACATATGGGAAACTAAATGCATTCAGGAATAAAATCTCATCCAAATCCAAGACCAAAAAGACTGTGGAATTCTCTCCAATAGGCCGTTACAACTTATTGCCCATTTTCGCAGGGTACTGATTTTAAGATACATATGATAATGCTGATCAGTCAGGCCAGGTAAGGAGAGGAAGACTAAACTAGTCTCTTTTTCTGGACCTTTCTAGTCCATTTCTCCCTTAACATAGTCATGAAGGGTCCGGGTTCAGCGAGACGTTTTAGCCCATTTTAACAGGGTCATGCAAATGTAACAGGTTTTCATGAGCCAAATGTGTCAGGAAGAATTATTTAGTAGTGACACCCCCCCCCTTGCCAACTACGTTGAGATGTGTGCCTATTTATTCTTGCACTTTAAAATAAGTAAATAAATAATGAATAACTATTTTTTTTTCTTTCATATCGTGATCGGGGCTGGAGAAAAAACTTCTTGTATGGACCTTATTTTATGCATATTTCCTATTTATTAAGCAGTGCTGCTTGTTTTATTTGTTGTATTTTATGCTCAAAGTGCATTCATTTTTTTGCTGCAGTTTGTTTTTTCCACATTTTGCATTTCAATGACATTATTATAATAAATAATAAATAATAAAGCTAAACGTCAAAGAGCGTCACTGCAGTAAATAATGCATGTAACGGTGTCAGACTGCAGTCTTCCGGGGCTTTCCCCTCAAACGTGCTGAGAAAACCATATCACGGTGAGAAGCGTGTCACCATGACTGAAGCCTTTTACATTCACAAGGCGACACCCCCCCCCCGACTCACTGCGTTGCCGCCGGTCTTTCCAGAGAGGATGGCTCTAGCCTTGGCTTTGGTCAGGGGGAAATACTTGAGATAGGACTCGTACAAGTGCTTAGCGAGCGCCCTGAGGTCGGCTGACTCCGGGTGCATGTGGTCCATGTCAGAGGAGAATTCTGCTAGGAGCTTCTCCTTCTCTGCCTGGGGCATCCTGCCAAAGCGAATGGCTGGGAAAAGAAGCAAGCATCCAAACATTAAAACAAACTCCCAAATGCCACATTTTCCTACAGCCGACCCCCCTCCTCCACCGTGCGCTGGATGAGATGGAGGGCAAACATATTCTGGGCTCTACTTGCAGGATGTGATCCTGCGTCATCCGGATATTTTTCTGATTGGGTGTTTTCGGGATCCCGACCGTGGTGGGGAGCAGCGATGACGGATATGGGCTGAGGCACCCGTTTCACAGAAACCAGCTACCCACATGGCTAACATCTCTGAATATCTGCCTGTGAGTGTCACACCCCTGGGTCCTGTTCAGAGGAATCAGTTGGCCAATCAGTGCCAAGGGATTGCTGAGGGTCTGTGTGGGCCAAGACCCACCCCACACAGCAGACCTCACTGAACGAGACTCTGGCTAATGGTCTTTACTTCCTCGTGGGGCCCAAGCATTGTGCTGTAATGAGATGAAGTATAATTACCTTCCCAGTCTCTCTAAATGACTAGTGACTAGTTAACTGTCTCCAGCTACGATTTTTGGTTTTGGCTATCCCCCCCCCCCAGGAACTTGGGCGCTTCAGTTTGTTTTTTTCCTACTCTTAACAGTCCTTGACATGAATGTTCAAATACTGAGACTGAGGGACTGTGAAAAATTACGGTTGCCATTAGCCAATCGGAATCTGATCATCTCTGTTCTGTTCATGACTTCAACGATGCTTATGTGATGATCAGCCAGATGGATAAAGGCAGGCGTTAGCGACTATGCTATCCTGAGGATTAGCGTGCTTGTACCGGCCTGCTGGATTTTATACCGGTGAATACGACTGGCTGAATGAACAGCCTTACTAAGGGCTCAGCATTTCAGTGCTGGGAGGACCTTCATGACAAATGTGGGAGAACACTTCAGTGAGAACAATGTGTGCTGACGTAAGCAGCCCAAACATGCTACATGTCCCGCTTTTGGAGGTATGTGTTCTTGCCAATGTCGGGTTGTTGCATGACAACAGGTGTACAACTCGTTTTGTGATCCTTAAAGGGATAGTCAGGTGTATGTCTCCGTCTGTGGTCCTTGAAGGGGTGGTGGAAAAAGAAAAAAAAACATCCATCAATATGCGGGGGAAATAAACGACCCCTCTTTCTCAGAGAGATGAGCGTGGGTGAGACCGGCACTCTGTAGTTACGAGGCGGCTCTCGAATCGCGTGCGTCATGATCACGCCCTCAGTAAACCTGTCCATTCACTCCAGCTTCTACGGCTGGGCTCCCTGCCAGGACCCGTGACACAGCGATTCAGGAACAGCCAGGTCCCCTGCTTTAATGAATCATTCACACACGCACAAACTCACACACACACCCCTAAAGTGTACTGGTGAGATTTCGCCAATCATGATAGCGTGCATCGGTTAGGAGGGTAATAAGTGAAATTACCCAGGAGCAAATCTAAAGAGGGCAAAAGGTTTACCAACCATGTTGTCCTAACTGGTGGTTAAATACACCAACATGACGTATTACAAAAAAACAAAAAGTATTTACTGTGCCAAATTTCTTTACATATTTTCCCCTCCATTTACACTTGATCTAGATGATTCTTCGCACCACTGTGGTGGTTTCCGACCACTCAACGAAGAATACCTGAAGAATACAGCTCGGGGGAAGTGAGGACCGGAAGACCTGCAGGATTATAAATGAAGATAAGCCCCCCCCCTCCTGCCCTCACCACAACGGGCAGAAGAGTAGCATTTGGAGGGGAGGCAGGCCAGACAGTTGTGTAACAAGCGGAGCTCTTACCATTATGTGACATGCCCACCATCAGGCACTTCTGAAAGCGGCAGTATTGACACTTGTTTCGGCTCTTTTTGTGGATGCGACAGTGCAGATCGCAGCGGTCATACACCAGCTTGAGCCGTATGGTCCTCCGGAAGAAGCCCTGGGGGGGGGCAGGGAAAGCACCGGAAGGCAGCAGTGGTCAGAGTCATGCAGGCTGAGGTTTGCTATAATAGCTACCTGCCAACACCCAAGGTGCCTCTTTGCTATTAAAAGCTGGAGATCCTGTTGATGACTTTAAAAAGTCTGGGGTCTTTTTTTTCTTTTTTTCCCTGCATTCTGGACTATTTTCATATATGTTGAAAAAAATGTGCTTATTTTTAGATCGAGGAAGCCAATGTGAATGAAGCCCTACCAAAAAACAAGCGAGGAGTTTTGTGTTTAAAAACAGTTAAGACGTTAACTCGCCTGTTTGACCCCCCCCCCCCCCCTGTTTCTGGCACTCCTCCTGTTGCCATTAAGAAATGGGGACCAAAGAACAATGGGGCTGCTTCTTGCCAACCGCATAAACACAGCAGAGATACGGGGCCCTGACAGCGGCCCCGAGTGTAAATGATGGCATGAACGTAAAATATTTGGGAAATCGGTCTGCGGGAAATGCTCACACCTGCAGGGTTTCACACCTCAGCGGCGGATGGAAAACACGTACGATGCCTGAAACACATAGCCTACACGCCCGACAATAATAGCATACATGCACTAGAGGTGTCTCATCCTCCTTCACAGAATGGAAACTCACAAAGCTATCTGTGGTTGATGTGACAGCCGACTTGTCTGCATGAGGAAATCAAGATTCTGGTCAGATATGGCCTAACCTCTTGGGCTTGCGTCTGAATCTGCCCAAACCGAGCCGGGGATCAGGGAGGCTCCCTTCACACATGGGACTATCAATTGTGGTCTTAGTGTGAAAGGCATGCAAACCCAAGCCGTGAAGAAGCTGAAAAGATGGATTTCGTGTGGATATGGCCTATTGTCGCATTATTATTTTACAATAATGTATACATGTAAAAATACTATATAGATAAATGTCATTGTAAAAAGAAAAAGACATAATATACATAGGTATACAAAGAATGCAATGGAAGCTGAGCCGCTGGGCCCGTACACCACGGGGAGCACATCACTGTGCGGACACGGCCGTGTGAATGTAGCAACAATCGGTGTATCGACACACAAAACAAGAATCAGGATCAAGGAATAACAATGGAACTAAAAGTCAGTTTTAAATAATCTGGATGATTTGACTCAAACATAATTGACTCCTGCAGATGGACATCAGTATGGCAGTGGCAGTAATAGTGGGCTAACAGCACGTTTTATACAGACCACAGGAATTAAAAAAAAAAAACAGTGTGATTTGAGTGATGAGGGGCCTGTGCCCCAGTGGAGCTTTATGTCTAGCAATGGCCCTGATACCCACACAGACAGAGACACAGACAGAGACACAGACACACAGACGGAGACACAGACAGAGACACAGACACACACACACACACACAAAACACTGTTATCCAGGTTCCAAATCTCCTCAATGCATATGCGTGTCTACATGTGTGTGTGTGTGTGCGCGTGTAAAAACTAATGCCTCCTATTTGTGTGTGATCGTTGTCCCTTTGCCCTGGACACATGCCCCCCCCGCAGGATGCCGCCCTCCGGCCCACCTTGCAGCCCTCGCAGGCATGGACGCCATAGTGGAAGCCAGAGGCCTTGTCCCCACACACGCGGCACTCGATGTTCAGTGTGGCAGCAGTGGCGGGCGTGTCTTCCTGCGGTCGGGGGTACGGGACACCGCGCTCGTAGAACTGAGGTGGAGACTCCGGCTCCGCTTTCACCGCACCTAGTCAGGGTGGGGGTGGGGGTGAGGAGCAGTGTGTGCGATCAGACAGACCAAACAACACAACCACCTCAGACAGAGCAGCCCCACAGAAACCTGCGCATCCCCTTTGCAACACAATGTCTACCAATTAACCTCCCGGTGGCGGCTGCCATATTGCTTGGTTTATTGTACATAAAAACTGATACCAGTGTCAGATGTCAAATCCTTTTTAAACAGGCTATTGAGACCATTACAGAAGGGCAATATTTATACATTATATTTGTTATGGGGGCCGGTGTGTGGCTCAGTGGGTTAGGCTGCTGAACTTCTGTTCATAAGCTTGCTGGTTCTAATCCCTAAGTCAGCAGAGTAATTTCACTGTTGGGCCCCTGAGTGAGGTCCTTAGCCCCCAGGGATTGACCCTGCTTTCTCAAAAATGTCCTTTCCTTTGGATAAAAGCAGGGGGATAGAAACTGGGGAAGACATGTACCCCCCATATTTCATTTGGCCTCATACCCCCCCACCCCAAAAAAATGGACATGTGTATTAAAACCATCCCCCCACCAATACTAAAGTCCCTCCTATTTAGCATCTGCTAAATTTTAAAAATGTACATTTTTGAATACATCGCACATCTGTTTGTTGAGTCACTCCACCTAAGTGTTTCTAAACAATGCCGGCAGATGCGGGTGTCCATACTCTGGTTCTCCTGTGCCTTGAAGCTGTACATGTAGTCCATGTGCGTCAGCTCGTCGGCCTGCTGCGGGCTCGTCTCATAGCCGAGGTCCGTGATGGTGCTGTAGTCCAGCGTGCTGAAGGGCTTCATGTCGAAGGAGTGCGAGCTGTCGTCCAGCTCGGCTAGGTCTACCGGGTTCAGGCCGAAGCTCGTGCACCAGGCGGGCATCTGTGTGTCCACCATATCTGTGGGGCAGGGCAGGACAGCGGCATGAGAGAGGCCGTCTGAGATGGCATCCACCCCGGCGCAGCCAACCTCGCAGATGGCCCCGCTTATCAAGTAAACAATACCCAGTGATCCGTCGCGACGGTACAGCGTGAACTCTACCACTGACGCAAGACGTGCCGGCTGTTTTTCAGCAGTGTTTAAATATTCCAGCGTGCGATTACCCAACAGAAAACATTTTTCGGCATTAAACTTTTCAAAGGGGGGGGTTATTCTTTTGCTTTTTTACCCCAAACTGACAAAATGTAGCTTTCGGACGGCTAGGTAGGCCGTACGTCTTCATCGTTTAAATTTCAACTCCATTGCATCATTCTGCTTTTCAAATAAAACACAGCTGCGAACTGATAATGGTCAACCCAACTCCAACCCACTACCAACACCCTCACACCTCTCAAAAACGAAGCGAAGATCTCACTGATATCAATATGCTGTACATTTCCATACATACACTTAATGTTTTACATGTTAAATGCAGGTCACGTGGAGTACAGGCCAAAGCAAAAAAATGGCATTCGATCGGTCAACTCCCAAGGTGGATGACCTTTCTGATGAACTCACAGCCAGTGATTTCGGCAGTCCCAGCCTGAACGAACCGGATTGACATGGAGATAGAATTTATAAAATGAAGGCCATCAGTTGTTTTGGTTATCACGATCAGCACGATTGTATCTGTGTTTTGCCGGATTACAGTCTGAGCCACCAAGGCCCATAGAAAACTCTGTCTGATGAGTTTCAATCATAGGATCGCTGTCACATGCAGAGGGAGAATAGCAACAGAAAAATCAGCAATTATCGAACGTGTCATAGACTGCTGACCTGCGTCATTTTTATTTATTCGGTTGAGATTTGTGTCAGCGCTTCATATGATTAATTACTTCCCATTTCTTACAAAAGACGGCCTTTATAAATAAAATGGAAATTGTAGTGCAATAATTGCTAAATCAAAACATAAGTGTTAATAACAGGAAGGAATTGCTGACTGAAGTGAGAATCGGTTACCGGTAACTTCCTACTACTTGTTCGCAAAACAAACATCCTATTTTTGATGATAATTTTTCACCCTCACCTACTCTGAACACAATAGCATAACCATCATTTGACCCTTCAAGATTTTGCTGGACTATCCAAGGATAGAGGCAACATCTAAAGAACATTCTGGAAGGAAAGCGCTTGTCAGAAATCTATAAATAGACAAGAAACAAGTTTCCGTCCACTGGATGACCATTTTGCAATGGGGAAAACAGGCTCCTTGTGGATGGACCTTTGCTCTGATTGGCGAGGCTGGAGAACGGGGGGAGTCAGGATTCTAGCAGAGAAGCCAGACCCCCACCAGTAGCCTGGGTGGCTGATTCACATACTGATGACTTGTTATTTAAACTCGCAGGGCCCACAGCTGATGAAGAAACACCCCAGAGACCGGAGTTCGGCGATTCTCACTCAATGGCAGAGATGGCCTCCTTTGAAATCCGCAAAGCCACGTTCGCCTTGAGCGCAAGTCGTCGACCCTGTGAAAACCCGATGGGCCGAGCACATTTTCAGAAAGCGGACAATGTAGATCCCTACAGTGCGTCATTTAAGATTGACATGCCGTAAACAGACTATCAAAGGCGCACAGCCCTTGTCACGGAAGTCGAAGATATCGCACAGCTAAAACTTCACGCCTTACATGCAGAGTGCAGTATGGCTCTGCTCCCGAGACACAAGCCCACGGTAGGTCTTGGTGGACGGACCCATCCACCAACAGCTGCTAATAGCTAATAGCGTTACGAAGCCACCACTGGAGGCCTCTTCGGCCGGTCGCTACCAGGACATGTTTTCATCAACACTTCGAGGTGGAGCTCAGGAACGCCTGCCAACAGGAACACCCGATTTAGTTGCTCAATTGGAAACATCCCTCCTGTGGCCACATTTTAACACGTGGATATTAAAAGCGCACACCGAGTACGATGTGAAATCAGCTCCAGCGGGACCGGATTGCGACAGCCGCGCGATGTTTCTCGTTCACGTTTCCTAACACTGCTCGCTGCTCGCCAGGGAGCTGCAACAGTACAACGTGTAAGGCAGCCAGAAGGGCTTTCCAAATGACTGGTTTTGGCAATACAGCGCCAGGAACTACTAAAACTCATATAAGCATCTTTAATAGTCTTCATTCAATTTGAAGAATTACATGGTTTTATATAAAAATAAAACCTCTAACACAAAACAAAAGTTTTGTTTCAACTCGAATGGCTTCAGATTAAAACCTGTATATATTTTATTATATACGTACACAAGGGGAAACTCAATTCTATAAAAATCCGTGCATGCAGTCAATGAGATAAATGTCAAAAGCATAACCATAGTTCCAACAATAAGAATGTCACCATGTCACAATTTTAAATATTAAAAAAAATGTTCATTCTAGTTTCACGTATACCTGAGTGATAGCCACGCGAAGGACATTTCAATCACGATATGTATAAGGTTAACGTCCTCACAACAGGAATGGCTTGCTAAAGACACGGCACTTTTTCCTGATAGGACTAATGCCCGCAGGTTGTAAAAATATCTAGGGAAACAGCAGATGCCAGGCTTTGTGTACGGGCCGAAGAGCGTTTCTGTGCCAGATACTGCCGTATTGTCCCCTTCAATCTGTAAACAATTGGGAGGAATATTTGATCGCAGGCAGGGTTATTTAATATGAACCCGCATACAAACACAGCAATTCTGGGCTTTTTCCTACATTTAAAACAAAGGGGGCGTGTTCTTTTGGAAAGACGCCCCTGAGATTGAAGGTGTTTCAGGCATAGGTAGTTTTCTATACACTTAACCATCCCCCACTTACAGCGTCAATAAGTATTAAATTCCATATCTGGATTAAAACAGTCCTACAATCTGGATCAATGTATTGGGCACGTCGTCCATAATTTGTTTTTTATATCACAATTTAAATTTCACTTGCTTATACCTCGAAGTCATGCTAGCGAAAAACACGATAAGACTGCCCCGTAATTGTAATTAATAAATAAACTTCACAGAATTATACCGAATTGCCTTAATTAATTGAAGATATTGACTAATTAGGGAAATCAAACATCCTATGCAGGGTGCACCCGGAACCCCGGAAACCGGACCAAGACACGTGGTCAGAAGCTGGGTTGATGGAAGGATGGATTAACTATATGTTTATTGCTAGAAGAATAAAAAAAGAAAAGAAGGTACCGGAACAAGTAACAGTGAAGACGTTGCTGCGTGACTCTCACATACTGTACAGACGCACAGGAGAGCAATTGAGGATAGAGGTGACCTCTGGAATCGAAACTTCTCAGGGTAATTAGAATGTTATATACACTGAATGCGACGTTTGGGTCACTTAAGGTACTGCATTTATACCTTTAGTGAGTCAATAAAAAAAGCATCAAAACAAAGCAAGGGCAGGAAACCAGACAGGAGTGTCTGACAGAGTGCAAACGGTATAACTGTATAGTCTTTTGACTTGTGTTTAAAACTGCAACCCCCACCAGACCCCAATTAGTTATGTTGTTTGAAGAGTTTGAAAAGAGAAGCCTTTCTGCACAGAGGCCAGTGAATGATTGTAATCAAAGCCTACGGTCCATAAGCCTCAACCACTGGGATGCTTTTCTTGATTCTTTATGGTGCTGGAGACTCACAGCATAGCTTCTAAACAAAGTCCTTTAAGTGTGTACTAGATTTCATTAGGAGCCAGTGATTAAGCTGGTCAAACATTGTTTTGTATGCATGGGAATAGCCAGAACTAAATAGGGGAGAGAGTGTTCCTGGGATTAGCGAGTGTTACATAACTATTTGACTCTAACAAAGCTCCCTATGAAAACATAAATCACCACCCGAGGTGGAAATCGTACTCGTCCCCAGACCAACGGATAGGCCATCATTTTGGGAACGGTTTCTCGATTGCAAAATCTCAAATGACATGGACAGCAAAACACGATTACAGTGACAATAACAACATTGTCATTAGATTATCATGTCTCTGATGTTGTAGTCAACGTGGACCGGATGTCGTATGGACAGCAATAAATTTAGAGGTATCGTTCCCCCTTTTCTTGCCCTTTCACCTGAGGAACAAAGTGCAGTAGAGTGACGCATGGCGTTCACAATGCGATGGCGGGCTGCGAGTCAAGTGCATTTTTAAAGGAGGACAGAGGTGCCGCCAGACAAAGAGGCACCTCGAATTGGATGCAGGTAATGAGACTACATGCAGGCATGCAGCACCGGCAGAGTGGGAATGAATGAACAGCCTCCATCTGCACACATGGGGACATAATCGCAGGCATTTTGAACCTTGGAAAGGCTAAAAGTGACTCCTGTGTCTTTCCGTTGTGTAAAACCTGAAATGCAACTGTACAATGCCTTCAATCGCTGAAATATGCACAGGGTCACCGCTCTTCTGCTTGCCCCATAAGAAATGCTGGTCGCTTACAAAATCCTTCCCTGAATTGTACTGAAGGGATGCGTGTCACCGTGATTCTTGTTTTGGTAATATCGCGGAGCGTTATCGTAGACGTATAAAGCTGATTGTTCGTACTCCTCCCCTTGTGTCTGCCAACGCGGTAAGTCATAGCTTTTCATATGCATATTTGTTTTGTTCCCTGTATTGCATTTTCTGTGATATTTTATAATACATAATAAAACTCCATTTCCCAGTTTCTGTTCATCTGTTTGTAATGCTCAAGTTTGTATCTATCATCGTACACAAAGCTGCCTCAAGGTCTGACATTCATCCAGTTTGTACCCATGATTCTTGATATTTAATTTTATGAAAACAAATCTACATATACAAGTAATCTTTTGTATACTTTGTGTTCAGTAGGGGCATACAGTGAAATAGGCTTCTTAATAGCACACATTTGTGAAATGATACGACATTAACCAAGCTATCGTATATACTTTTAACCCAAGATTCAAGGATTAGTTCCAGACAGTGTGGTAATTCTTGGAAAAAAAACCCACAAAACCCAGTTTAAAAAAAAAAAAATTCAACTCTCCAGCAGAACTTGACTAACGACATTCAAGCATCAGCTAGCTTACTGTTAAGGAATGACAACGAGCACGAAATGACATATTTTCCCCCAGAACCACAGCTTGCGTTCTCTTAAATGCATCCGAGGCACAAAAAACAACAACAAAAAAAAGATACGGCACGGGTTTCACTGATTTGAAGAAATGCCAGCAAACAGTTTGTTGACTTTTTTGACCTAGAGCTTGAGAACAGAACTATGTGGAAAGTCAGCGGTTTCCAGAAGAAAATTCATTATTACTATTGGATTAAAAATGGCTATGTTCTGCTACGCATTTACAGCACAATCCTATATCCACTGATCAGGCTGTCAGGACAAAGAAAACATCTATACTCATGCAATCCTGCCTGTCTGAAATTTATCCTAGAATTCCACGACAGTGGGAAGTCGGTTCCAGGGCTGTAACGGCATTCCTCGGCCCATGGCACGAATGCGACGTCTCATTTCAAAAACTAGCTGTGCTCACTTCCTCTTGTACCCAGTGTCTCGGTCGCCCTGTTTAAGAGAGGGAAGAAAGACTTTCGGTAACCTCAAAACCAGAAAGCAAGCAAGCTTAACCAATAAAACCGTGACCTCCTGACCTTGGTCGCATAGTGACTGCCAGAAGAGAACCAGCCCAGCCGATGCCCTGCCAGAGACCCTCTCGGTATGAGTGTAGTATAGACACTTCCTGTCTGGGTGCCCACTCGCCTGCTACAGAATTTACTCATCCGTGAGCTTCCTTTCTGATAAAATGCCTCTAAAATAAAAAGGGGCAGTTTTTACACCGAAATCCAAAACAGTCAGCACTAATCCCCGCAGCTGGGCAAATCTGGCTGCTTTCATTTGCTGTAGAGATTTGCTGAAACATTTTGAAACCTCCCTAACCAAGCTAGACTGTCTTGCAATTGCAGTGAGGTATAAAATTTGTCTGCTTTACCAATATCACTCTTGTACATTTTCTTAAAAGATTCAGACACAGGCAGGTAGATACGTGTAGCCAAATAAGGAAAACAGGCATAAAATGGCGTGCTTCTGTGCGCCATCAGATCACAGGATACTTGTGTTTTTGAATGAAACAGAGGCACCTGGATTTACACTTCATTTCATTTATCATTATATCAATAGGAGAAAAAAAATTACATACATATCTTCCTACGTAATACTGTACACACACAGAGATATATATCTGTGTACACAGGTTTGCAATTATATCTTTGTGGGGACTCTCCATTCATTTCTATGAGGAAAACTCTAATCCCAAGATGACGACCTTTAACCCCTACCCAGCCCTAACCTTAACCATAAGTAACCAAACCAAATACGAGACTTTTGGTGTTTTTAGTTTTTTGATTGCATTCAGAGATCTTTGTGGGGACCTGAAAAACGGTCCCCACAACATTGAAAAAGCAGGTTTTTAATCACATTGTGGGACACACACACGCGCGTTTATATATCTTCCAGTCACTGTAAAAATCTTCTGAGGGCAGAGAAAATTCATAAAATTACATGTGGGTGGCACTACGTGATTTGACCTTCTGACTTCTGCAGGCAAAACCGATCGCTTTTTCCAGCTATCAGCCCAATTTAAAGGAACTAAAAGACACAAGAAAACTGCAGACAGCAAACTGTCATGTGCCCTTTCAGTGAGAGGTGTAGACAAGCCAGATGACTTCCTGTCGCTTCGACTTTTAGACGCATCAGTTCCACTTCTCTTGGCCCGCAGCTGATAAGTGTACTTCTGGTTCCTGGCAACATTTTTGTGGTCGATTAAGGCTGAAAATTTATATGTTGACAGACAGTTTCGCAGACAATCTTTTTAGTAATTTACAATCTTGGAAATAAAAACAAAAACAAAATTGATGCATACTTAGACAATAGAAAATAGAAGCTATTCCATTAAAGGCTTTGCTTCCGAATCTGCACACACACACGCACACACACACATATATATATATATAAATAAAATACAGATACAATATCTCGATATATATATATCACATATATGCAGAATGCAGCTTTTTTGTGGAAATGGAAGATGCACAAATGACATGTCAAACTTCTGATGCAATATCTTTAATTGCTACATCATCTTGCAGATGGCAGATGCTACCAGATCACAGGCCACTTGGGGGCAGCGTGTGGCTTCCTGGTGGCTGCCCTTCATGATCAGTTTACTCTCACCTACGGAGAGCAAGCTGGGGGCGGGAGGGGGGCGTAAAGAGAATCACCCCACAGGGAACAATACAACTTCAGTTATCATTATTATCTATGTTATATTCATGCATCCTGGATACTTGGGTTCAGCTCACGAGTCACTAACTATTTTTTTAAAATAATTACCATACTAATGATTACGCCTCAATAATCACTCTGTCACTATAATAACATGAATGCACAATACCCAGCCAGTAAATCACCAGAGATATGCTCATGTAGTGAGGTGCACGACCTGAAATACCATGTGCATGTTTCGAACTTTCCAGCTGCAGAGCATGCTGGGTATCTGAAAAAATGGAAGAGCTCCATAACAAAGTTTTGGTTGCCACTTTTGGTCATAACCATATGCATATGGATACTGGAATTCTTCGAAGAACCTCTACACGTCTGCAAGAGGAACAAACTCCGACAGAATAACAAAAAGAACATCCTAATGAAGTAGAAGGTAAGGTTAATAAGGGTCACAGCAGCTTCCACAAACCCTCAAAGGCAGTTGGGAATGCAACAATTCTTGTTTGAGAGGCCAGGTGCAACTCTTGTCACATGGTGTCCAGGCAGATTAACTTTTGCTATATATCATTCTATCAATCCAGAAAATTTGGAGTAACACATGAAACAGAGTGTTCATAATTATGTTTATGAATTACTTAGCACATATAGCTGTGTCATCTACACCTCAAAATCAAGCATGGGTGGCAAACAAACAAACCAACAGAGAAAGCTACAGATCTGAGTGTCTCGGGTACGGGAAACAGACAAGCCATAGGCAGCGACCCTTTTTGCGGTGAGCAAAACCCCCTAAACGGGCAAACAAAAACAAACTAAAGGACGCACAGAAGCACGCCAGATAAAAGCCATTCTTACTTCGTCTTGGTTTTTTTCAGCTCTACTAATTCATTTTCAAGTTGCGCAAAATCGCTTGCAGCAGAACTAGACTGGGCCACACATTTCATGAGCGTCTGTCTGTTTTTTTTTGGGTTTTTTTTCGCTGTTGGGAGCAAATGTGGTGGAACAACTATTTTTGTCCCCCACAATACATGTGGCAGTTTCTGTGATATATGGAAGAATTTAAGTGCCACACACCCCTAAACAAATCGTACAGCATTATTAGGATCTGAATACAATTACTTTTGCTGTAAAAGCAGGAAAGAACATCTAGTGATGTTCTACCTGATAGATTAGACAGGGTAACAAAGGAAGCTGTAGGTGTAGGTCTTACAAATTTTATTGATTATGATCATTATGACCCAACCCACGTATAACACGGTTCACTGTATATAGTTCCTTCATGGTTTCTCCGATCTCCATGGCACTTTTAAAAAGAAGATATTTCAACATTTAAGATCTAGCAAACTATAATGGTTCCTTTCCATAAGTAGGTGAACGAGTGACTAATTGTTGATCAAAACACTCTCTGGCCATCGTCAAGAAATAACAGATTGGAATTGCAGCAATAATACACTTCTGGCAAGTGTCTTGCATCCCCTCGGCCTTTATTGTGCAGCTCCCTGGGAATTTGGGTTTACACAATATCCAAGGACATGAACCTTTGCCCAATTTCTTTAAATAGGAATGCACTATTAGTTGATTACTCCCTTGGGGAATGTGAAGCTTCCTCCTTGGATAAAGAAGGCGAGTACACGACCAAGGCCTCTACAGTTGGAAACCTCCACTATCCCAGAGCCCTTTGTTCCTCGAAGTAGACAGGAAGAGCTGGGAGATGGCTAAGCGAAAAAATAAATAAAACAGCGTATCATGAGACGCATATCAGATGACCCTTCCCATTTATACATGGCGCCGTTGTTGACCTCTGCCATCAGCATATTTAAATAAATAATTCATAATTGTTGTTATTAAACATGCTGGTATTCCAAACCCTTCCCCGAAGTGTGTGAAGGGGTCACTCCTTACCTGGTTGCCCCTCTGGGGGGGGGGGGGGGGGGGGGGGGGGGGGGGGGGGGGGGGGGGGGGGGGGGGGGGGGGGGGGGGGGG
>JAODLD010000136.1:6415213-6434561 GCA_026781065.1 Mormyrops boulengeri
CCCCCCCCGCCGCCCCCCCCCCCCCCCGCCCCCCCCCCCGCGCGATGACGTCCTGTCATTTAATCTAAAACAGCATCACCGGGACACGACATTTCTGAGAAACTACAACAGGCAAAGATACTAACAAGTCCCGGACAGCCCTCTAGGCCGCTGTGCGTTTAATTTCACTTCGGGTGCTGTCTCTAACTTTACACAATGCCTGCGGTGAATCGTCCATGAGCATACAAAACACACGGCCTCCAGGCGTTTAAAAATCCTTTGATGTGCTGGGATTTTACTAGTGAGTCAGCATGTTGCTGGTATTAGACATGGAAGTCGTGGAAAATGCCTCCCCACGCAGGCTAGTCCCCATCTCTCATGACTGGTGACTCCCCCCCCCCAATTTTGACTTTGCTCTTCATTAATTTCAACAAAATACTTAAAGTATAGCTTTAACATCCCAGCATGCAATAACTGAGGTCCTCATTATTGTGGATGCGATCATCCTGCAGCCAGATGTTTGAGTGAAACATGCTTACGTAAAAACTGTGATTCAGCACCACTTATTATCACCTTCTCTTCAACTGTGGATATTTAAATCCGGTCTCACTTTCAGCACATCCCTTCATCTGAGCTTCCCTGGAGTTTCATTGATGTTGTCAACAAAACACATAAATATATTTCAAAATGTACACATTTTTGGCAGAGGTCACAAAGTGGGCTCTTACATGTAAGCCTTATAATTGTTGCCTATCTTCTGAATCCGGATGTCATATTTGGAGTCAATGAAGGGCTCTGTGGTGGTGTACGTTTGCGTAATGGCCACCACACTGGCGATGTCCTGGAAGTCACCGTGGTTGTCAACCTTCACCTGTGTGTGGTGAGGAAATGGACAAAAGAGGAGAGGGGAAGCAGGAAGTGCGGGAAAATGGACTAGAGTGACAGGAAGTGGCTTGAAAGTTGGTGGTGTGTGGGTTGGGTGCATGTACATTTATAGGGTGCATTCATTTATAGGGCTGCAGGTCCGAGACAGGACACATGCACTACTATCTTTGACTTACCAGCAATCTTGTCGCATCATGACGGTAACACACTGATCTGATGCTCTCACACACTAGGGTGCCACACTGGCCTCATGCATAGGCCCTTACCTTTCCCATTCCGGAATGGGCGTGTCCAATCTTCACAACTACAGGGAATGTAGGCATGGTGATCTGGAAGATGTACAAAAAGGAAAAAAACAACAGTCGATTGTTTCCTGTCCCCGGTTACGGATAGATGACAAGGATGATGTGATATACATCCCTTAGTTTATGTCTATGACTAACTGACCCCATATAAAGCATGAAGAATTATACTAGTTCGTAAACCGAGTTCTCCTAAATATTTCTACAGCACTGCAAATACTAATCGACCTCTCCTATCCTTTCTGGGTCTCTTACTAGTATTAGTCCTCTTTCCATTTCTTCAGTGTCACGTCCTGCCCCTCATGTCCACCTTGACCCTCCTGTCGCCTCCCTGGTGTGACCCTAATAAGCTACACCTGTTACTCATTTGACTTACCTCTCGATCTTAACCCTCATGTTAATCACTCGCAGCTGCCTCACGTTAGCTCCCTCGTTAGTCCTGTATATACATACTTCCCATTCCTGTGTTCCCCAGTCCAGTCATTGACCCCAAACCCTCCTGTTGCCTGTGCCCCTTCTAATTTCCGGTCCTCCCATTTTGATCCTTGGGGTCCAGTTTGTTTCTTGTCTCTGTTCCTTTAGTTCCCTTTTCTGTTACTACAATGCCTGCGTCCTTTGTCCCTAAAGTCGTGACCTAAGTAATCATCAACTATTATTTGTCATTAACCAACTGATTTTTTTCTACCGAACTAACAGTGGTGAAATCCCAGGTGTGTAGCTTTAAGAAAACTGCTATGTGACTAGCTGACTACATTATGATTTAATTGTGTCTCAGTCAGACAGTAATGTGTAGAAGATCCACAACAAAGGCAATGCAATCCCTCTAAAGGCATTTAAGTGGAAATACACTCTTCTTATTCGGGAAAAGAAAACTGAGTTCTTGCTATGCTTTCAGCTATAACATTTCTCTCAAATGCACTCGTGTGGACAGGAGGGTAATTCAGGTCCAATGTCCCATCCAAGTCTCATTGTGACTGCAACCTGCACCCCCCCATACCCCCTTTGCAGTCCTCAGTAAGAATTACAACGCCTCAGGTTCAACACCATAATTAGTGGACTGCTGTGTGGATAAGTATCCTGCATTTCCTCTGCTTTAATGATATATTTATGGTCCACTGCTTGGTTTCTGGGTGACAAACCTAATACAATTTTCCGTGAAGATATTACTGGGTAATCTGGCACCTCTCACATACTGTATACGCAGGGAGGGTAGCAGTGGCATCGTCTAGCATCACCTATGGACAGGCTTTCACAGTAGAACCGTAAACTGGAGTGCGATTTCCACTGTGGTTATAATTTTTTAACAAATTACTAACAGTGGAGACATCAGGCTTATAGCTGGCCTTATTTGTTTGTTTGTTTTATGGGCTGAACTCAGTGGAAAAGTGAGAGAAATGTGTCTTTGTGGTTGGGGGGGAGTGTTTTTTGGCAGAGGGGGCGGTCCCTCCAGTGTGGAAAAAAAGGTATTTAAAGGATTCCTTCTCTCCCCCCTCTGGATTGTGACACGGAGAGCAAGCACTAGCTTGAAGAAAGAGCGCACTCCTCGGCAACAGCGACCCGTGGAAGATCCCATCTGCTCATCCACTCATCCGACCCTCCCTCCCTCCCCGCATCCCTTCCTCCCGCAGCGGCACCAACGGGAGTTACAGTGCCGGCTCTTTTCGCAGAACTCCGCTTATCCGCGTGGGATAAAATAGCAAGAGCGAGGGAGTGAGACAGCAAGAGAGTGAGAGGGAGAAAGCGAGAGTCAGTCACCATGGGAATCCCCGTGCCCACGGAACTGCTCCTGCTGCTGCTGTTGACCCCAGGGCTGCACGAGATGGCCGAGGCATGCAGCTGCAGTCCCGCGCACCCCCAACAGGAGTTCTGCAACTCGGAGATAGGTAAGCTGCCGTGATCCTCTATGGGCCGCATGTTGCGGGGGGGGGGCACTTACACAGATACCAGATGGATAGATTTCACGTGGTGTAACTTGACATTCACTGTGCTCGGTTAAGGAGCGCTGCAGCCTCTGAAAGCACTTTTCCGTTTTCCTGGAAGTTTCCAGAGATAACAGCGGGATCGTTTCTGTGTGGCGTAACTTAACATTCATGGACTATTGGTACTGTGCAGTTAACTTAACGCTAAATGCTTAGTCAAGTAGTGCGGCAGCCTCTGCGACCACTTTTCCATTTTCCTAGAAGTTTCCAGAGATACCAGCAGGATAGTTTCCGTGTGGCGTGACTTAACATCAGTGGATTGGATTATTGATATGGTGCGGTTAACTGAATGCTGAGTGCTCAGTTAAGTAGTGCTGCAGCCTCTAAAGCCACTTTTCTGCTTTCTTGGAAGTTTCCAGAGATACCAGCAGGATAGTTTCCGTGTGGCGTGACTTAACCCCCATGAATTATTGGTACTGTGCGGTTAACGTATACACATTTTCCTGCAAGTTTGGCACATGCTGCAAGTTTGGCACAAAGCTGCCACGTTTTCCCGACCTGCAGAGCCCAAGGAGGGTCAAAATCATGGCTGTGACCCATGTTAACATGCGTGAGGCTCACATGTGCGTCGTTAGGCTGGAATCCAGGTTGCTGAGACCTCAACGTTATAACGTTTCATCCTGTGCCTTTGCTAAGCCCAAAAGGACAGGTAGTGGTGTGATGGGATTTTATGTTACCCTACAAGTCAAAAATGGGCCAGTATGGGCAGGTCTTCTTGCTATCCTCTTTAGTTAAGTGATTCGTTGTACGCAGAAAGATAAGAATAAATAGGATGGTTATATACGTAGCGTATTTCAAACTAGCCCATGTAGCACGTTACTCGAGAAAATGCCTTGACATGAACTGTCTCTGTGAGACCTGAGCCCTCAAAGGCGAGCGCCCCCTCCCCCCGGCCCAGATTCCCTGTGCCAGAACAAACAGCCCCATTTGACTTGGCATGGCTGGAAGCAGATTGAAAAAGTTCTGTTGTCTACTGGGGACCAATGGAGAGACACACACATGTGACACAGGGGGAGGCAGGCAAACAACGCCTCTGCCATTCTCCCAACGGCCCGGGCCCCAGAGTAGGGGTGGGGGGGGCATTCAGCGGTGCTTTGTTCAGCCTGGGGTTCTTAGCTGCTCACATCAGGGTGCACAGAGGGACTGGATTGTGTTAGCGAAACCGACCCATTTTGTGTTATCTGGTCCCAAGGTTACCTGCGACCATTTGAAAAAAGTGACCCTTATTAACATGCTTTGAATATGCAGAATTAGCTCCATTTAATGTCTGCTTTAAACACCCTTCCCAGGGGTTGTAGCCTTTGCATTTGGAGAATGTCTTTGGTGCCTGTTGACACACATTCAAATAAAAATACAGTTTCTGTTTTCTGAACCCCATATGGGGAACAGCCTTGCTAGAAAGTATTTGAAGCATGTCTTTGTCTCCATTAGGAGTGCTAAATGCACTAATCCTATATGTTTTCTGTAAAAAATTAAACTCCTAACATGTTCGACAGTAAAAATATATGTATTCCTTTTTGGCTAAAATTATGAATCTAGTAATAAATGCAATTTTTGAAAAGCCTGAAAAGGTCAGATTTCTGGTAAAAAAAAAAATTGATGGGACCTTCAGATTTCCTGATTCCTTTTCAAAGTGTAAACCTCTAGTACTCTAATCCTCCGTGGTACCAGTACTGCTTCTAAATACATTTTGTGACCTTTAGCCAGGAGGAGACAGACAGACATAGAGAGAGACACAGACAGTCAGAGAGAGACAGACAGACAGACAGTTAGAGAGACAGACAAACACAGAGAGAGATGGTCAGAGAGAGACACAGACGGTCAGAGAGAGGCAGACACAGAGAGAGACACACACAGAGAGACAGACAGTCAGTGAGAGACAGAGACATTCAGACGCAGACAGAGAGACAGACAGACAGAGACAGACGGACGTAGACAGAGAGATGGTCAGAGAGACACAGACAGTCAGAGAGACACAAAGAGAGAGAGACAGACAGACACAGAGACAGACAGTCAGTGAGAGACAGACATTCAGACGCAGACAGAGAGACAGACAGACGCAGACAGAGACAGACGGACGTAGACAGAGAGATGGTCAGAGAGAGACACAGACGGTCAGAGAGAGGCAGACACAGAAAGAGACAGACAGTCAAAGACAGGGAGACATTCAGACGCAGACAGACAGACGGAGACAGAGCGACAGACAGACACAGACAGAGAGACAGACAGACGTAGACAGAGAGACAGACAGACAGACAGAGCAGCCACAGAGGCGCTCCAAGCTACCCTAACAGTAAATGTACTACACGATCCTCAAAAGTGCCACCGAATTAGCATCTCTATAGGCATAGGGAGCCCATTCGCATACTAAGTAATCACTTTAAAGAGTCTGACAGGAAATCTTTGTGATCCCGGGATAGTGTCTGTGAATGCGCGGCTTATATGTTTCTTTGCAGATGAACCCGGCAGACTCATCCCAAAATTTCGGCAATCGGTTGAGACACGACGGCCAATCGTACGTCTTCCAGTGATTGGGGTACAGGGGCATGTTTTTATCCCGAGCCTTTCCACATGTGTGATAGATGCCATTAAATGAGAGAGAGAATAAAAAAGCACATTCCCCGTACTACTCACACAGGATGGCAATGTATCTGAAGACAGCCCTGCACTTGTTCGCCATTGAAGCGTAGCATGCTGGTCTTTTGCTTCAGCAGGTGTCCAACCTTTCCTGGACCAGAGAAAATTGCTTTTCCCCACCGTACAAGCAGGTCTTTATGTCTGAATGAAGCCCTCTGGCCTGGACAAGAATTACTGCCTAACTGTTGTAGTGCTTTAACACCACTGCATGGGAATTTTGTTTTCACACCAGCTTTTCAGTCACAATCACTGATACGTGATGTTAGCTGGGCTTCTGGACACGACTTTCAAGTCCATCTTTGTGTGTCTGCAATATCAATTTATTACTGTATACTGTTAATAATAGGTTTACTTCTCTGCACATAATGTTAGTGGTGCGTTTAGCTTTGAGATGTTGGAAAAAAGTATGCCTCAGAAAATAGCAATTTGTGGTGCAACACAAGCAGATAGTCTGTGCACTTAATAATAAATTGTATTTAAAAAGGAAAAAAACAGATAAAACTGTGTGACTATCATAGAGCTATTTCGGAAATCTGACCATTGGATGTATGGAACAACAAAATAACGTGCGACGTTTTGGAATCGTGTTTTACCAGACATAAACTAGCATGAATCTTACATGTCGTCAGGTTGCTGTTGGGCTTATGGCTACAATCTGTTCAGTCTGACAAATGTGATGGATAAGTCATGCGTCGTGATGGTTGGTGAAATGTCCGCTCTTAGGCAGGGGTTTGATCTCAGCCTGGTAGGTTTTGGTGAAGCAGTGAGTTATCACCAGCTTGGAGAAACACCGGCTGATTGCTGGGATCTTCAAAGCTACAAGCAGTCTGTTCCCAGGACAGGGTGCAATAGCATCTATGTAATAAAAAGGCATGCGGCTGGGAGCCCAGAGGCTGCCTGCTAGGCGGTCCTGCCTCCATCCATCTCATTTACGGGAAACCCTTACTTTTTACATCATCGGGTCAGCATAACTTCAAAAAAGGATGGAGGCTGGAACTGCAGCCGGAGGCACTGAGGTCTGTCCATCTGTAATTGCAAGCACCTTCTGTTTATTAAACTGCGAGCAGAGTCATTCCGATGGGAAAGATCATACGAGTCCCTAGAGTTACGGATATTTCTGTGCACGTGTTGGTTTGCCGCTTTCGGGTACAGTTGCATGCACTACTACAACATGTAAATTTCCTTTTTTAACTTATTACACCTTATGTGTTTAGCCAATGTTGAATAATTCATGTCTTTATCACTAAGAGAGTAAACTCCCATTTCCTCTGTCAAACAGTATCTTATCCTCTCCTATCCTGTCCCGTCCATCCTTTTTACTAATCAATTTGGATTAGCATTTCCGTGAAAAACAAGTTCGATCGTGATGCATCTCAGAGACTCTGCGCCCAGTGCCACGCGCCAAATGGCCGTCCGCTGCGACTCTTTAAAAATGCATGGGACGTTAAATATCATCGCAAGGAACAGAGCAGTCAGTGTTTATATGACCAGCAACAGCTTATGCATATTAAACACTGAGAAGTGTCTCGCCTGCCAGGCTCTGTTTGTGTGAGAGAGCCCCTCCAGAAAGGAGGACAAACCTCTGCATTTATAATTAAGTGGACCCAGTATCGCATGTTTAACTGCATCATGACTTCATTCCGCAACTAGTTTAATTAGACAATTTGATCGCAATGAAAAATAAAATTACCTCTGCATGTCAAAAGCCTCAATACCCGACGCTTAACAAGATAGTGTTTTTTCCTCTGGTTCATCTTGCCTGTGAAGTAAAGCTTTGGCAAGTGATGAAAAATATGAGCAGAAAACTTTGGCCAGCCGACCCATGTGATACCGAGACTTAACAGCGGGGCAGGGAGGAGACAGCACAGCGCCCGGCTTCAAAAATAAACAATGAAAAAAAGGTTTAATTCTAACAGGAAACCAGTTTTGCAAACCCAGATTACTGGGCCAAAATGAACCAGGACACACTTATATTTGCAAAACCCTGGGAGCTGTGTGTGTGTGTGGGGGGGGGGGTAATCAATCCAGATAAATACAGCATCCCCACCACACACCACCTAGCTAGTTCCCCCAATTGTCTTCCTTTATATTGCTTTTCAGTGATCCGGGCAAAGATCTCAGGGGAGAAGATTGTGTCTCCAGGCAACAACTCATCACCCTACATGAAGATGATCCAGTATGAAATCAAGCTGATCAAGGTGAGTGCCACCATAGATTGGCCAGGAGCCGAGACACGGTCTTCAATGACAAGGACCACTCAGCTTGAAAGCTGATCCACGTCAGGATGTCATAATCCCCTGCCTTTGCATACAGCCCATAATGCTACACGGCTTTCTCCTTTCTCCCTTCTCTGGCTTCTTTTGCTGGAGAAAGGGTTTGACCATAGCTTGATGCTGCTGCCGGTGGACATTAATAACAGCTATACAAACGCTTATAGGTTACATACATCAGCATTTTAGGCACACCTTGGGGGGAAAAATATATTTACATATAACCTCTTTCGCGCCACCCTCAGTGATGACATAAAGATGCAAATAAGTTTTACATGGAAGTACTTGCTAGGAGATTATCAAAGATGATCATCCACACTGCAAGTCTGTTAAATACTCAGCCATGAACCCTTACAATCCAGCAGTATCTGACACATCCTGATAAAAATTGCTCTGTTCTGCCTTTGAAAAGGTACAAATGAGTAACATACTTGCACACATATCGTGTTTGTGTTTGATCATATATACTGAGGAGGAAATATCTAGTTTGTTTTATTGAAACCATGCATTTGGACTCTCACAGATGTTTAAAGGGTTTGAGAAAGTGAAAGACATTCAGTATGTCTATACGCCAGTGTTCTCCTCCCTTTGTGGCGTCCAGCTGGACTCCAGCAACAAGGTCCAGTATCTGCTGTCAGGTAAGAAAATGCCACACCATCCTGAGAAGAGCATTGCTCATCCAGTCTTAGATCTGAGGAACATATGCATTTAACAGTGAAGGTCATGGAATAAATAATTCCTCCACACTGAATCAGAGGCATCTTCGGACAGACGATATGCCCTGGAATTTAGGGATAATGATCAGTGAATTATTCAGACTTACAAAAACTTGGTGGTATTACTGTCTAAACCAGGGCTTTTATTTTATCTGAGACATAAACCAAAATCCTTCAGACTCTGAAGCCCTGGTATGCATACCTCCTTAAATGTATTATGGCAATCCAGAGTATCTGACATCTATTCTTTTTAAAATGCTGTGACCCTGACGAATCAATAGTCTCTCTTAAGGCGTGTTACGCAATGCCTGGTTCGGGCATTGAGTGATGCACTGCACTAAAGCGTGCTTTTGAGACAATCCTACCAGCTGACATAGCCGTAGCTACACAGCCCATGGTCCGTTTCCCTGGGCGTACACACATCACCGTGCACTGTGGGAAGGAGAACCCAGTCTCTCTCTCCAAAAGTTGAAAATGCATTCCTCATGTCTTCAAGGGAACATGCAGAGCGACGGCAGGGTCTCCATCGGGCTGTGCGATCTCGTAGAGTCCTGGGACAACCTCTCCATGTCCCAGAAAAAGAACCTCAACTACCGATACCAAATGGGCTGCGACTGCAGAGTAAGTTGATGTGTCCCACAACCTCGAGCTGCAGAATGTCTCCCGATAGTCCTACTACTAAATACTACTAAAAAATCACTCAAGTCAGCCGGTGTAGAGCGGTTATGTGGGATTTCCCATAACAAGCGATTAAATGCTACCGCCTGTCCACAGATCGCCACCTGCTACACGGTACCCTGCTCCACCACCATGGAGAACGAGTGTCTGTGGACAGACTGGCTGATGGACAACAGCCTGGCTGGGGAGCAGGCGCGCCAATTTGCCTGCATCAAGCGCAGCGACGGCTCGTGCAGCTGGTACCGGGGGGGGGCACCTCCAGAGAAGGACTTCCTGGATATATCTGACCCCTGATGTGTGTGTGTGTATCTCTGTGTATGGGGGGGGAGGACTGGGGAAGGGAGGGGGTTGAAAGCAGGCCCGACTACAGAAGGTGGGGTGGGGAGGGGGTCCCTACAGGTTCTCCCACAGTCAAGTGCAGGGTCTGTCAACCTTTGTTAAACCAGCATGTTATGCATATGGTCTAATATTTTATCAATTTATGTTACGTTTTTCCAGGCCCCCCTGCACCTGCTCTGTGGGTGCCCAGGGGGTCTTGGAGTTTAGGGTTTCTCCTGATCTAGTGCATTCTGTTCCTAGGGTCCCATGTCTCACCTCAACACTGCTGGTATGAATGTAATAGAGAGAGCCAATCAGTATGAGCAGAGGAAACCACCTGACTCAGGTCAGGGTCCCCTTTTTACCTACTAACACCTAAATTCCAATTCAGCTGTTGGTCTAAAACCCACATTTGGGTACCTTCACCCCTAAGGGTCTCCAAACCCTGAATTCCTAGATAATAAATGTTTCTTCTTAAGTAATAAAAAAAAAAACGGCACCTTTCTTAATAACTATTATAGCTATAAGTGGACATCATACCTCATTTCTTAAGAGGAATTATTTAGTAAGAGGTACAATAAGAGTATCCCATACAAGATATAAAGGAAAATAATACATTTTCATGTTAATCATTGAAATTAAATAAATTTATCGTTAAAAAATGCCAAATTGCTGACTCTCCTGAACTAATGCTTCCATTTTTATTGGCTTTATAACTTTTTGTCTATCTTCGCATGATCCCAAGAGAGATATTTCTCAGGGAAAGAACTTCCTTTATTAATTGGGAAACTATTTTAGAAATGTGTGTTTTTTTCAAAGTACTTAAAAAGAAGTTTTTAGCCATCACGTTAAAAAACAAAGTTTCAGATGCCCCAGACCAAACACTTTCTATAAGAGATTATATTTTAGGATTCCCCTTTTTACAATTGTGTACACCTGAATGTAAATATTTGAAATAATATTAACAGCTTAAATATTCACTGCAAAAAATAGTAAATACATCCATTTTTATGATTTACAATACATTCAGTATATAATTGTCATTGGAGTATTTTGTGTCTTCTCGTTACGTTTTATAAACTTTCTTTTTGTGCCAAAAACCTAATACGTTGCTATAACAACAGCATAAGTAGTAAGAATGTGATTGTTTGTAGCGGTTTTATATACAAAGGGATGTTTGTATGGATATTTATGTCTCTTTTGCTGTCAATATATAGTTGGAATTTTCTATTTTATTGTACCAAAAATGTTGTTTATAAAAATCTTTCGGTAGTGTTCAAGTTCATCTGATTTCCTGTTTTCTGGTTGGTTCCCTCCCAGCATTACAAATCCCAGAAATATTTCTCAATAAAACATGATTCCTGTCCATGGAAAATAAAAATGTTATTCACAGTAACCAGTTCCCAACCTATTATTGGCTTGGTAGGCTTACCATCAACAAACTGTCAAGATATTCCTTTGCGCCCTAGTGCAATTAGCAACATACTTTCCGGCGTGCAAACTCGACCCTACACTTTTATGAAGCACAGATACTGACTTTTCTTCATAGATAAGTCTAAGTGGTTCCCGATTTTGCAGTAAATGAAGTTCAGGTTATTCTAGTTTTAAAACGATCGCTACGCATTAGTTTTTGAGCGAGCAGAAATACAAATAACTTAACAGCAGGCTACATTTTTGCAGGCTCCGGAAAATACTAAGATATAATTTCTGTACTTTTTCTCTCATAAAAGCCTTAAGCCTTAAGTTCCAACAGAGGAACACGAAATTATTTGAGTGGATTTACAAAGAGTATCTCATTAGTGGTCTGTGAGATGAATTAAGAAACTTTTTAGTTTCATAGTTACCAATGTAGCTAATATTTTTAGGAAAAATGAAGTGTCATATACAGGTCTGTATATTTTACACTTAAGCAAAGTACAATAGTAAAAACCCTTTTGGGACTTCAACGGGCAACCATCAAATTATTGGTCTGTCTTCTTACTCCACACCCTTATGTTTTAACTGCCCGTCAGCTAATTTAGCTAGTAGCAAAACTGTTATTAAAACATAGCTAATGTATGGCCTTGAAGCATAAAGAGGTTTTTAAAAATAACCTCAGACACATAGGTAACTACAGCTTGCCATGTTTCTGCAAACATCATGTTACCTAAACATGGAGTCCACAGATCAACGGTCCGGATGATTACAAAACTGTGGTTTAAAATTAAGTGGTCATTTTTTCCTAGCCTCCTTCCTAAAAGAATTTACATACAATAGCAGAGGAGAGGAAACAGACTCCCTGGAATGTTCTGTTATCCAAATTTTAGACTACAGCATATAATTCCTGCTATTGATGTAAAATCTTTTCTGCAGAGATCATGCCTTAAGCTCCAAGGACAGAAACACCTTTGTTCAGAGGCACCTTTGTAATCATTTTTATTATCATTACTATTATTTAAGGTCATGAACTGAAACCAGAGAATCGTATTACTGACAGTAATAATTTCAATCTTTTCTCAAATAAATGGCAAAGCTTTACTAGTCCACATAATCCTGGGGCTGTACTAAGTCTCCCAAAATAAATAAGGTGCCAAGATGTTTATTTTATTAATACAGTGGTCTATAAAAAGTTGCCCCATTTCAGCTCTGTTGTTTAAAATGGCATTTATTGTACAGGTAATTAACATTGAGCCAATTTGTAAATGCTTTCCCATAAAAATAGAGCCATTGAACCATATTAACAAAAGGACACATGACTGGTGTTAATATTTGCCAGATAAAATGGGTGAATTCAAAGACCAGTTACCTTTAACAAAAACTAGATGCCACTGGGTCGCAAATGTGGTCATTGAAAATATCGACAGATATTGTTAATTAACAGCATCAATCTTTCTGAAAGCAATCACATCACTAAGCACTCTAACTCATGCTTTAAAGTAAGTATTGCTTATCACACCTTTATCCTTCTAAGTGTATTTCTGCATATCCCTTGTCCTCACTGTGTTCTGCAAGGTGAGATTTCAGGTAATTATATGAATAATGATAGCTGCTATGATATTTCACACCCTGTAACAGTGGAAATCTGGAACTGCTGGTCCCCAGTCCTGTGACCTATGCTGCCTGTGACAGGCTCCACCCCCTCTTTCCCATGACGCTGTAGATAACTGGCTGAAAGATGAATGGATGGATGGATGGACGGATGGATCGATAGAAAGATAAATAGAAAACACATACAGCCTTACCATGTCTTTGTAGTTTGGGTAAAAGGTCTGCTCAATCAGAGGAAATCTGTCTGGGCCCAGCCTCTTGTAAGTGCTTATCAGCTGGGAAAACTGGAAACACAACACACCAGTGGTTAAGTTGTAAACATCAGCCTGTACATATGCTACCTGCTAGGGTGACAGTTTGCAGTGTCGGGCTGTAGCCATGTTGCATTAAGGGAAATAATACATTAATGCTGACTCTACGGCTATTTTATTTCATAGCAGTACACATAACGGATGGATTTTTTTTGCCAGTTCGCCAAAATATAATGATGTAAGAAAAACAAATAACTTCAATTAGTTGTCCTTTGATGTAATGCAGAACAAACAGCAATATACCACCTATTGTTGGCAAACGGCCAGTAAAAAAAGTAATTAGCGCTATATCTTCAAACTAATGGACAATTGCCAAGTGTAGAAAATATATATTTATTGAATAAATATGTTTCACCTTCCTAAGTAACATAAAGATGCAAGACTTAATTGCTGTTGTGATAGTTTTCAGCATTAATGCATAGCCAACATGATGTGTTTCTCTGCCTAAAGCTTTCAACATAGTCTCAGAGATGACATGCAAACAAAACGCCAAAACATAACCAAGGGTAATGGTGGTTCCTCTACAGATGGCACCAGGATTGTGACACCAACAGAGGTACATGTGTTTCCATCGAGTTTCGAATTTGAGAAAAACCATTAAAGAAAAACTCAAATTTAGAAAATAAAAACAAAAACACTCAAATGTCGCTAAAAACTTTGCATTTGCTTGAAAAGATTGGCAAGTTTAAACAGAAGTAATTTGGAAACTGCAATAGAAACAATTCGTAAATGAGTAGATACACAGGACAATTAGTTAGATAATTAGTTAGATAATTAGTTCTTCCACAGCTACTAACTTGTGGAAAGTCTGGTCCATGTTGAAATAGGAAATATGGATCTTAATCTCCTGGGATGAGAAATGCATGTATTTTTCACTTGACATCCATTAATAGAAACTTTGTCGAATTTTAGATGAACATCTTATAATCTGCTCAAAGCTGTAATGGAAGCACAGTTTATGATGCCGACTACAGCTACCAATCAGAGGTGATATTCAGTTGATTCTGTCATGGCCTGTGCAAGATGGAAAAAAATCACATTTTCAAGGTTATTGTTAGCCATCTGTAGCAAACATACAGGGAAGACACACCACGTTCATTCAGGATTAGCCGCAGTAGCAATTCCGCCGGCGTAGCATAACAGAGGACTTACGGCCCAAGGCTTGTCACAGAGGTTGTAGATGGAGTCCAGGGAGTTGATGCTGGGTATGCCTCCATACTGCAGGCCGATGATCAGGTTGCGGAAGTCCTCATTTTCCGCCATACTGAAGGCGTGTTGTCGGATGAGGACGAAATCTGGCTTAAAGGACCTGTGAGGGATAGAGTCTCTATCTCACCCCATGATAGTTGCCTTTGAGGCGTTGTCTTACCCAGGAAACAAATATTAGGTCTACCGTTTCCCTGTGGGATCAAAGGTTTATTGTGTTTGATATAATAACAGATTTCATTTTGCCAAAGGACAGACAAAAAAAAATAAAACAGGATGATACAACTGAAGATTTTCCAATAGAAATTGTTCAACTCATAAGCAATGCAATGCAATCACCTTTGCTAGCAATGCAGCAGCTGACCGATCTTAATGTCCATCTATTGCATGTAACGAATATTTTTCTTCTACTTTTTGAACATGAATACATATTGTATGTACAAATGAATATCTGTGAATGAATGGAGGGTCTATCTTCTAATACATCAGATTTCATCTGAGAAATATTGTACTGATTTCAAATATTACATTATTGCAAGTATCCAATAAGCGCAAATAATGGAAAAAACCCATTAACATCTGCTAAACATGCTGTCAGCCTCTAGAATTAACCATTACCATATAATAATTTTAAAGATTTTTTGCATTAGGATGCCAGGGTACAAAGTCTTACCAAAATATGAATTCTGATATGATGGCAATATATCCCAGTTACTGTTTAGGAAATAGTTACATGCCAGTGGACCTGTATTAGCATAATTACTATGAGAGAAACAGACGTTTATCAGGTAAACATATATAATCTTTCACATCATTGTCTGTATAATGTGGCTGGATTTTCGATAAACGGTAGTTTCCAAGATGTCTGACTGTCCAAATTCCTTCACTTTCAGATGTTCCTTGTTGATCTAATCTCCTCTGTGTTTATTATTTTACATTTGGGTGGTGGTGGGAGGCTCTTCTAGACCACCAACATCGCTCTGCCTTTGTGCTTGAGCCATGAGCTGGCTGTATTGACTCATTTTACTTTTCATGCAAAAGTGCAGCGAAAGGTGCTGTGACTGTGAGACTGTCACAGAATGGGCTGCACTAATACCACACGCGTGCCAATGGCTGGCCGCACAGTGCACATTTGGCTCTCGGCACAAGTAAACACAACTGACAGATAACCCATCATTACAGCCTGCAAATAGCTATTAAATGCAGTCAGTCTCTTATGAATAATTCCCTTTGCTTCCCGAAAGCATCATAAAGGGACATTTAGATTTACAAGGAAATCCTACATCTTTTAAAGTGCAAGCAGGATTTTTTTGTAAGCCAGCATTAACAAAAATGCTGTGTGTGTATATATATATAAAATTCTGCAATAAAATGGTGTCTTTTAGAACAAGGGCCGTGTGGGGAAGATCACAAAATGGTGGCTGATATTAATGCAAGATGAGACATAAGCAAGTGAATTTAGATTCCGTAAATAAGGCCGGGAGTTGCGCTGGGGGATGCTTAATTAAGGAGTCAGATTTTGCCCCAAAAACTGTAAATGTTCTAATATGTTAAATTCACAAATTCTTACCTGACCACCTTCGTTCCATTGCGAAACACTTGCATGTCGATGTTGCAGGTGCCATTGGCGTGTGCCACAAGGTTAATCTCCGAGAATTCAGCCTAGAGAGAGTAGCACGGAGGGAGAGGCCAGCTTTAGACATTAGGCTCTATATTTAGCAAGCTGGTGTTTACAGAAGAACCTAGAGTGCTGATGGACGCCTCTTCGGTCCTCTGTGTCATAAATCCCACGTTATATCACGGGGACGTCTTGTTAATTATAATTGCTGTCTGCGGATATTGTTTTGGCTGGGTGACTGTTGAAATTCCAATTATCTGCCCACGCCGTCGTTGTCATGTGCAATTGAACTGCAAGTTCATTTCCTCTTGGGTCAAATTACACATCGAATAAGGTGACCAATTAGACATTTTAATTAACGCCTTGGGTTTACAGTAAATGTCGTAAAATATGCTTGGTTGTAAAGCGGTGAGTCATTTTTCATTAACATGAATTTTGAAGTGAAGGGGCAAAAATGCCTGGAAAACAGTTTAGCCATTTCAAATGAACACTTGCTACAAAATATACTGCAGCGCGTACCCCCGTCAGACCAACCATGATTAAAAAGGCCTGTTTTGTGATTGGATCAATCTGTGGTAGTACTCCTTAGCTAAGTCTCATTTTTTATTAGTTTTCAAAAATGCAGAAGTAATCCCATGTGACATCGTTTTGTTGGTCTTGGACGTATCTCTTCAGTAGATGTAATATTTGATTGCAGGAAAATAGCTGTTGATGCAGAAATACATTGGCTTTCTTTCAGATGCTGAATGAGAAACTCGTAAAATTGCACCTGCAGCCCCCATCCCCAGGTCTCTGTTAAAACACATAAAATATGGGATATTCCTGGAATAAAGACTAATATGTCCTAAAAGAAGACGGTCATCTCTGCCTGTGGTTGTAGAGATCGATTTTGGGGTTTCACTGCATTTCTCATTACTCTACATGAGAGTGGCATTTTGGCGACAGCAACAATGTAGAGATCGCATGTGAATAAGCGAAATATCACACGTAATGGGATTTTCGGTTTGTGCGATTCCACATTTGCGACGGCGTTTCCGCGCATTTCAACGATATGATATTACTATGCTATTATTTGTATCAACCACAAATTAAGTCTTAGTTACATACCGATCACATGTTCATTCAACATTAATGAATCGCGACACATATTTTATGTCAAGCGGTTACTATATTTGTTACAATATCTGTTAATTCTGCAAACTTTTGTGAACGACTAAAGGAATAAGTACTGTGCTGAATACTAAGTGAAATACTGATCTCATATTTGTTCATCCTTACTGAACCGTGACACATCTTTTATCTTGTGACTTTCCCCATCGCGGTTTCGATATATCGCAGGGTCAGCACACAAAATTAAATTGGAATTTTTGGAGGAGTTTTGCGAAAGCCGCAGATGACACACAAAAGTTTAGTAACTCATAAAATATATGTACAGTGCTGGTTTGGACGCATGTTTACAGCAGCCTCTCATGTGATATCTGGCAGCGATATTATAGTGATTTTCGCATCTCACCCGTCTGGTATCTTTCCGCTTTGCTCCAAAAGCTTTTACGCGGTTTCTCCAGATCACAGAGGGCCTGCTGCGCCCCTAACCGCTGAGGAAGGGTCGACTGTATATTTGATCATGATTTGTACTTCAGTAGTAGCTGAGTTACTACTGAGTATTTGCATCCCCAGAAGTGTTACCAAAATGTCTTTTCCGTGATATAATATTAATTGACAAGTTACCAATATAATCGCTAAAGAGTTGCTTCATTATTTCCCCTGCAATATCAAGTAGGTTAAAGCTTCACGTCATTCACTGTATATACTGCGGAAGATCAGCTTTTATGTTATGAATAATTACGTCAGGATAGAACTCCATGAGTCATCAGCAGTTATATTTGGAAATACAAGCTGAAATAGCTCTTACAACGAGGCGCCATTTCTCAACAACCAAGGCCCTGATTCAGACAGATCGTCATTAATGGATGCATTTTGAACAGCAACATTGAAATGACTTTGTTCTAGTTGCCAAATCAATGCTTACATCGAAATGTTGAACAATTGTGTTTTAAAATCTGGATGTTAGTGTGTATCTTTCACAAAGTAATATACTACTTATGATCAAACAATTTTTATTAAAAATACCCTACATATCAAACATACAGTATGTACTGAGACAATAAAGATTAATATCTATGCTCATTTAGATCACATGCTGTTTGTTGTGAGCAGTTTTAAAAAGAAACAGAAAAGTCCACACCAAATGTTATGTCTTCCTAGCCAGCAGAAGCCTTAATATTGGCACTCTGTTTTAGCTGAACGCCTCCTCCTCACGTTTTTTTGTTGGCTGAGGGCTACACACACACATATATATATCCTGTAGCTTTTTTAATGTACTCTGTAGCTATGCATCAACCTACACAGTAATATCCAGTATGTCATCCACAGGAGGGTGATTGTTTCCACTAACCCCAACTACGGCTTAGTAAGCTTTCCCCTAATTTTAAGTTACTGCCATATCAGCCCACACCAGGATGTGTCCCTTAGACCCAATAACTCCACTTCCAAAGTTAGTGTGACAGTTGTTGAAACAGTCACCCCCAGTTTGGCACATGCAGTGGCCTATTTTTCTAAGTCTCAGGCTACCCACTGAACAGTCTCTCATTCAGTAGGATAATTGTAGCTCGGTGGGTACCGACTGTGATAATATGTAATTATATTAGTGGGACTTAACTCAATTGCCGCTTGACTTACAGAGATTAGATGGAACGACAGATGCAGGAGGTATTGGAGTCAACACCGTGTTCATTTCAGCTGTTTCCTGTATTGTTTGTGGTTGTCATCTATGACTGATATCCATGCTTTCTCATCCCCCTTGATCAACCACACACCACTGTCCACCACACTTATTCCCTGCTTCACCAGATAATTTCATTTGCCTGGAAGGACCTGTCTCCCTCTAAAAAATTATGACTCTGGCAGGTTGCAGTGGAAAAACACAGCAGTTTGGTGTGTTGGGCAAATGAAACAATTAAGTAGCCAGAAAGCTGGGAGTGCTGAGAACTGCCTGGTGAGGATCAAAGGCTACTGACTGTAAAAGTGAGACAGTCTGGGCCCGTAGACTGTAAACACAGAGGTAAACACCAAGCTGGGCTGGCTTTTTCACTTCATTTGCTAACAGTAACAGGATTTTGGCACCTGATTCTGTGCATGTTTTAAAAATGAGACAATGGTATTTTCCAGAAATTATAATAAATATATTTATATGCACTTCTAAATTAATCATATCTACTTAATAATTAAGTGATATAATAATTAAAGATTTTTTTTTAATTTAATAATGCATTTATAATGTTTTGTATGAGTTGTCTCTCATGGTCATATTCAGTGATTTATAAATGCAGAAGAGGTTGCCTTCCTTTTAAAATTTTAATTCC
>JAODLD010000136.1:6439794-6496333 GCA_026781065.1 Mormyrops boulengeri
TTGAAATACAAAATAATTATATGGGATATTTCATTACCTAAGACACTGTTAAAGAGTCAAAAGACAGACCAAAAGCTGTCATTGGTCAAGCATTTGTCATCACACACAAGTCGCATTGGGGGAATGCATTATTTTCATGGATGTCCATTATCTCAAAAACTAGAACCAATTCAGAAAAAGTAATGGGATTTTTTAATTCAGCACCCTCAAAATACCCTAAATCCATTCAAAAAACCTTGGCACCTTTCCTGTGTTATCATTTATTGCCGCAAATTAAATGAGATTTTTAATTTTTATCAGCTTAATCTTCTAAACCCCCGTTTTAGACTGAAATGAGAGCTGGTGCTGTAAGCTTAGAAATTAATAAGGGGCAACATAGGTTAAGGTGATAAATAATTCATCCAACTTCCAACTGCTTATCCAGTACAGGGGTGTGGTGATCCTGGACCCTGTCCCAGGAAGTACAGGGTACAAAGTGGGGGACACTGCACGAAATGTCATTTCCCCACAGGGCATATGCTCTGCATATATTTATTATAATTATTACTGTAATTATTATTATTATATAGCATTTTTTGTATTTATGTTATAGAAGTTCTTTTTATGGCAAGGCAGTACGACAGTAAAGTTATCCTGAGTAATACGTGTTTAAATTTTTAAAGATTAAAAACTAATGTAATGGAGGTCATTGACAGAAAATGTGTAGCCCGCATTACACAGAAAATGCTAAAAACATGTCATTTAAAAGTCTGGTTTTAGTCGGACTAACACATTTTCTTAGTGCATGTAAACGTACTGACTGACATTTAACTCGGACCGAGTCTCTCGAGTACCAAACGGGCGGGAACGAAAGGTCCCAAAAGCTTACTCACAGCGCCATTTCAACATTGTATAACCCACTCCGGAAGCACGTCCATTAAGCGTGTAAGTGCACGGGGGGGGGGGGGGAGAGGACCGATCGAAACAGTGCCGGAGCTTTCGGCACACTCCATCAGCCCTGCAATGTGACACCGTCTCGCGCCTGAAGCCAACAGCTTTATCACGGGTTAAAAAGCATAGCCTTTGCATAGACCGACACGCCTTCAGTCCATTAACAGGCTTTCCAGTGCGTGTCGTCCGCGGCCCTGGGGCTCTGATTTCTTCAGAGGCAAGAACCTGACCCAGAACCCCAAAGTCTACTGTCCATCTATGATCGAGACACTCTATCTGTCTGTCTGTCTATCAAGTATGTATATGCCTAGAAGCTGTTCCTAGAGGGCTGGTCAGGACACAGTCCAATACACTACATACAATATTATTTACACACTTAGTATACATACAGACAGACATATGTGCATGTAAGTGAACTGAAAGCTGTACTGTAATTGGCCCATAGTGTGTGATTGTGATTCTGCGTGACTGTGTCCTGGCATCACATCCTGGGATAGGGTTCATGCCCTCGTGACCCTCGATAAGTAAGTTGGATGGATGGATGGATGGATTCTAGATTCATTCATTGCGCTCCGGACAGTAACACTTATACATGAGGGATGAACCGCAACCAGGCTGGGGCTCTGAAATGTCAAGGCAGACTCAAACCTTCCTCGGAGATCCAGAGTCTCTGCTTGCAACTGCTTAGGTCACCGAGAAGCATAAAATAACCTTAGCATGAAGCTAATTTGAGAACTCCTTATCCCGCATTTCCAGGCAAGGGACTGATGAAAAAGCTGAAAGTCCCCAAAAGCGCTGTTGGTATTTTTGTCATGGTATAAATACATTTATCCTGCAATTATGATGAGAACTGAGTCTCCAAATTTGGATCAGTGGATATGCAGTATTTTATTTCAAGCTGCATTTACTACACCAATAATACAGTGATGAGTGATTGATAACATCCATCACAAATATTGTCTTCTCTTAAAGTGTTTCACTGTGGTTTTTAAGATACTGAATAATGCATGTTAGGGTATCCAGTCGGGTTGTTTTGACTCTGTGAGATAACAGGATGGATAACAAAATCCCGTCTAAATAAAAATCACAGCTCCATCAGGAAAGAGGTGAAACAATGCACACTGGACCCATGAGTACCTTGTGACACGGGCGCTCGTGTCCGATGCAAAGGGCTGCAGGGAAAGAGGAACAGGTGGGACGAATCAGCGCCGAGAATAATGGTCACCTGATTCATCCTTTTGTCACAGACTTTATGAAAACGTCCCTTAATGCCAGATTTCAATATATGAGAGCAGCTGTCTGTTGGGGATTTCGCAGATGGCTTCATCTTAGCATCCTTTATAAGCATCTCAATTCTTTCGTTCTGTCACGCAGAATGACTGGGGATACCGACAGGCATTTTCCTCTCCGCCTTTCCAACTACACATTTTTATCGATTCTCCCCAGTCTTTATGACTGTCCTCGCCAACATAACTTCCCCTCTAAGTCAATCGAAAGGAAAGAAAAGCTAGAACGATTTATAGGATTCTTGGCTATAGCTAATCAACGCAAGGACATTTAAATCGATACATTGCACATGTATGTCTGAAAAGTGTTTCTTTTAGATACTATATATCTACAATGTCAGGAAGTAAAAATTTACTGTTGTTTAAATGTTATTTAGTCAGTACGATTGTATCACTGACATAGTGATTCTGCTAGATGACCGCTAAATGGACAATTTAACATCTAAACAGTTCTTACTTAGGTGAAACTGACATATGAAAATGCATAGAACTTAGAATTCTGCTTGGGAGCTGTAGATATTTGAAAAAAAATTGTCACATTAAACCAAGAGATTCAGTGAGTCGGTGTCTAAAGGGCAGAGTACGATGAGTGTACGTGCTGCAATGCTTAATTTAACATCAGAGGAGTGGGTATGGATGAATTTCATGGGTATCGAGGCAGGAGTCGAGGGTCCTGGTCATGGGCGTCATCAGGTCCGATCATTCGGGGCTATATCCATGAATATTTTAACCCTACAGCCCCGAGTATTATAGCCCTGATGTCAGTCTTCCTTCAAAAACAAAAAGTCAAGCCCCAGGTAAACTTGACTTAGCCCTTGATTTTTTCAATAGCTGGTTCTATTCAGTGCTCACTGTTACTTATTTAAAGCACGTGCCACAGGAAACATTTCAACTCAACTTGAGCTCGTCACTCCAATGGATTACTTGGAAACTGCTTATCAAAACTTTCCCATCCTGAAGGACCAACGTTAAGCCTAATTCTCTGGGATGTCTTGTACTTAGGGAGCCACCACTAAGACAGTCACATATCCAAAGTTTCTGTGTGGGAAATCAGCTCGTATGACTGTAACTTCACTGTTGGCTGCTTGGCAACATTCCCTCATTTGCAACCGGTGTGATTCACCTTAAAATGCACCCCTCATAAAACTAACGCCCTTTTACCGTATGACAACTGACATAAACACTCGTTACTATTCATGACATCTTTATGTGCAGTTCAGTTTAACATTTAAATAGCTGCTCACATTTGATCACCTGCAGAAAGGCTTACTTAAGCATGGATCTATGTTTTAACCTTGGTAGCAATGAGAGTATTTAAAGGTCATATCATTTAGGTGCCTTGAATTTTACAAATTAAACTTAAGGTTTAATTTTTGCCCACATCTCAGTAGCCTGGACAGACATATCCCATTTAAACCAGCACCGAAAGCTCAAGTAATCCTGGCTCCCATTACTCACTCCCATTGCAAGACAATCCACCCAGATCAACAGGACATTTCTCCTGCCGGGAGCTCGCAGATGCTTCGAGGACCATGCCAGTTTTACTTATTTATTTATTACTCCCAGTTCCCATGGTGATCTTACCAACTGTGTTTGAGTTGGCTTTTTACAGCCGTAAATCACTCGCAGCATTCAGCGAGACCCTGGTTTAGTTATACATTAAACAGGCATCCTTAACCCTTTAAGTGTCTGCTCCACCAAATGGTAGACTACCGTTTGGTATACCTTTGTAATACATAAACTGCATTTTTCAGTGTTTGAAAAAACTATTGATTTTTGTTTGTATTGGCCTACAGACCTCAGAAATGATAACAAAAAATATTTCCAATGCCTTTTTCTGGGTGTGGCGCTACGGTTAAACCATAGTCGGTTTATTCATCATGTCAGCTTAGTGCAAAGTGTGATTTATGTAGCAATTTTAGCTGCTTAACAAGCAGACAGTTAAGATGCGAGTGGGACATTTTAATTTAAAATCTGTGTTTAAGTCGCATTGGTCAGATATTTGTTAGATTTCATGTGTGCTTGCTTTTTTAACAGACTGTAGAAGTGGGCTTCCTAGTTTATGTGTGATTTAAAGAGGACGACGACAAATCCACTCTCTTTCTACGTGCCTTCCGCTTGTCAGCTCTGATGTCATTTTATGTGCAGCCGTTTAAGCTCGTCTAGCAGATAGCGCTCCTGAGGTGACTGTGAATGAAGTCTAATTACCTAAGCTTGGCTCCTGTCGAGCCCAGTGTGCTGGGAAACTTTCTCTGCCTGTGGTGCCTTGCATCCCAAACCGCTACTCGTGACATTCTCTGATGATGACTAGGAACCTGCAAAACCACTGCAGCTGCTCTGAGTCAATCATGCCATGTCAGCTTAATTTCGGAGGGGGAGGAAAACCCATCAGTTTTTATGGTCCTCCAGTTACCGGGTTTTATCAGCGGTGACTTGGGCATTACCCAGTTTAGAGAATAGGCCTATAAAAGGGGGTTACAAATGTGGTGGGGGCGATAGTTTAGGCCAGTAGTTGCATGTAACAGAGGTTGAGTCATTATCGAGGGTGCTGTTGTTGTGTGATGCGTGGGTTACTGACACCAGTAGATTAACAGACATCTAGTTTGTTTTATTTGGTACCTTTGACTCCATCCTCTTTGGGAAGGGGGGGCGGCACAGCTGGGAGTTATTTGTAGGCTTGCAGAATCTAGTCTGTCAGACCTTGCAGCTACTGGTTGGGAGTAATTAGAGCTGGTTTGCTCTCCCTCCTGGCAATTAACACCCCCACGCTTCTTTTAAATATTAAGCTAAATGTTCAATTTCAGATTCCTTCTGCATCGGATGTTGTGCGGCCACGCGGATTATATTAAAACAGCATCACGACGCTGAGTACCCACGAAAATCGAGTTGTTTACACAACAACTTATAACACTGGCTAAATTATATATCTATGCTGTTTTCCACTGCTTCTTAAGAGCAAAGGGCTTCATGTGGCATTGGCACAGCTGAATGATTGCTGCAAACAGCCAAAAATCCAACAATGATATATTTTTGTCATGTGATACATTTTTAACAAGACACGATAATTTTTAAGGAATGCATATTAAGCAAAATGGACGGTGAATACAGTGCCTCACTTGTGCTGCTTATTGCTGTGTAAATGGAAGCATAGCGCAGCTTTAATGCACATAGTCATCTTGGCACAATAGCCATTTTATCATAATATACACAACACTTACATCAATATTTGTGTCTTGTAAGGAATAAACATTTGCTTTCCAGTCGGCTACAGTGCACATTGTAGGATACAAAGCAACAATTAGCATTAATCTTTATGGGAACATCTGATGTGTACCGGGCGCATCATTTAATCGTTTAGTCGGGTTCACTTAACGAAGCAAAGTGTGAATATTGTTTCAAGCTTGATGGCTTGTCCTGCTGCCGCTTCCCGATATGTCTTTTTCACATTTATCACTTTTGACACATTCGTTGCTTAATTCTTTTGACAGATTACTGGGCCCCATGTGCCTGATTGCTTACGCTTGCCGGTACACTGCGGCAAAAATGAAATGAATCCTTTGAGTGGCATCTGTAACGAAGCACAGTCCAACGGCCGCACCCCCGCCCACCCTCAAGCATCGATTTTAAATATCAAAAGAGAGCATAAGCGAGGAAGACTGGATGCTGTATGCAGTCTACCCACCAAAAAGCTAGGAATTCAATAACAGGGATTTTACATTTTTACAGTAGGCCTATTTTGGAGCGCAATGAATAATTTCATATATATTTCATTTCATTTACTTTAATACAATTCTCCACAGGTTCGTTTTCATAATTGATGGGATTAGGATTTCCGTGCTACAGTCCCCGCTGCAGATCACAATCTTCTGCTGGTAGCTCCATGCATCTCCCCAGAGGACTCGGAGCAGGGATTCCATTAACATAACATCCATTCATTTAGGCGAAACTGCGTGTCAGAAATTCAAACGCTGGGAGGAAGCGGATATCATCAAAAAATAGATAAAATATATTTACGATGTTGTGCATCGATTGCCAAGTGAACCAAGTGAACATCGATTGCCAAGTGTCTGGTATACTTGCAAAAGTAAAAAGTTCAGAATGTAACCGATCAGTCTATGTGGCCATGCAATGCAGATCGGAACAGACGTGCTGGTTCGTGATACCCAGGGCTTGGCTTGTTTCTTCCTCATAGAGCACAGATATCACCGCTTAGACAGCAGGAACACTCCACTGCTGCTGAATGCAGGTCATTTCTCTCCCCAGAGAAGCTGGGTGAGTGGCTGGCAGGGTGAATGAGCACACTGCCTATTCATACACCACTCATCCCCCCGGGGAAAAATGCTCCCATCTCTGCGTGGACATATTTAGCTGAAGTGCTTTTTTTTTCTTTAATAAATGCAGAATTCTCTGTTACCTAAAAAGATAAACTGTACTGGTTTACAACCCTCATTTTCTTTAATGTTGCATATATTTCAGGGTTACAATAAGTAAGGATTCTATGCTCGATAAATTAAAATTGTTTGGTCAAAGGTATCAATTGCAGCCATTATAGCACTGGAGCAGTTGTGGCTCAGAGCCTTGCTTAAAGGCACAACAGTGATATGATTACTTGGCTGGCTACAGGATTTGAACATATCACCAGAACCCTAATTCCCAGAGCTGAATATCACTCCAAATCATAAGGGTAATTTATAAATATTATGAAACAGACATTAACATTTTTTAAAATCTGCAATGCACAACACCTGACTCATTAAACGTAATGTCAATAAAGACTGTAAATAACAACTGAAAAAATATTTAATTGCACCTACCCCATCTTGGATACATCTATGAAATGAATATACCCATTCAGGCATCCATCTATTTTATGTAACTGCTTGTCCTATTCAGGGTCACGTGGGGTCTGGAGCCTATCCCAGAGGCTACGGGTGCAAGGCAGGGAACAACCCAGGATGGGGTGCCAACCCATCGCAGGGCACACTCACATAGGCACACCACACCTACGGGCAGTTTGGTAACTCCAGTTAACCTCGGCATGTTTTTAGACCTTGGGGGGAAACTGGAGTACCTGCAAGAAACCCCATGATGACACAGGGAGAACATGCAAACTCACACATCCCAGAGATGTGAGGTGACAATGCTAACCACTGCACCACTGTCACCCCCAAAATGAATATACCAGCTACTAATATGAGGGCACATTGGAACCATGCAAATGAATAAAGCTTCTGAGAAAAGTGCCCAGGATCTGTGTTTGGGTAATCATTGGTGTTGCTGTGGCAACTAATGACCAGCCCTCATGCCCAATGAAAACTTTTTTAGCAAAACCCAGTTGACCCTGATTAGACTAATTAACTCAATAAAGCCTTAAAGTGTGTCAGCTGGGCAGATTGTGAAGTGCCGTGTAACTGAAGAAATCGGGAAATGGGAAGGAGGTTTCTACAGTACTTCAATTGGTTTTTTAAGAACAAAAATTTGGAGTAATAATGTCCTTTCATTTGGTTAAATGCTTCCAACTTGACCCTACCCTCCGCAGCCTGTCACCCCCCATATAGACTATGACTCAGCTGTATCGTTCCATCGTCCAAATCACTTATCCAGAACAAGGGGTTCCTGGCCCCTCTCCTGGACAGGATGTCAGTCCATTGCAGGGCACACACAGTATGTGCGATTCAGAGATGCCAGTTAGCTTGTCTTTGGAAACATGGGAGAACATGCGGACTCCATATTCACAGAGTGGTGGGGGGGGAATACAAACCTGCCCCCCGGAGGTGTGAGGTAACGGTGCTCCCATGAGCCACCATGCCAGCTGATGCATGTGAATATGCAACCTGAGTTAGACGATTAATAAGCCGCGGTGTCCATCTTCTACTTTGCAGCAATTTTACACTCCTGAGCTTGATGGAAGTCATTATCTGCTCCCTCTGTTTCTATTAGTCTCAAAACTCCAAAGGAAATCTTCCATTTTATTTCCAAATTTCCCAGCTAGCAGATAATGCTGAAGTGAGACTTTGCCATTAATGACAGACTTCAGGAAAAGAATGCAAACCGGTGTGAGCCGCATTGTTATTTTCAATAATCTTCCATCATTTCTCAGTGTGTTCTTCGGCACCGTGACTCACTTCAACCCTATTGCACCATTATGTTTAATTGCCCTTTACGACGTTATTGAAAGGGAAATATCTCTGCATTGTATCTTGACATCCTGCTGCTTAAAAACTGGAGCGATAATTACTTCCAATTATGGAAGACGGGCTGTTTCTGGGTTTAGGGTTCAGAGACACAACACGTTCACCATTTCTCATCTTGTATATAATACGTAGTAGCCATTCAGTGTACAGTGAAATTGCTTCAGCTCCAGCCTTCTGGTGTATAACAGGATTTAAAAGCCGCATTAGGGTGATGTTATTCAGTTAGCCCTGATGTACAAAAAACAGGCACAAGTACACATTACTGGAAAAAAAAACGGAGAGGGCACATTATTTGTCTTGTTAGATCTTGCGCTGTGAAGAAGCGTGCCCTTTGCCTTTCTCTGTGAGAGGCTGTAAGAGGGAGGGGGCTACTTTTACTGGAGTTATCTTAAATGAAAGCCTTTCTACTGACATGTCTTATCATACTTTAAATAATGACATAAAATAGCAGTTAGCATTTCCGTCACACGACCCCCAAGGCCTTTTGTTTCCCCCATAATTGAATTAAAAACTAATCATGTATTTTTCTGGGAATAAATAGAACCTGCAGGCGTATTGAGTGTATGTTTTAGTTTGGCCAGCCGGCAGTTTCAGGTCTGTTGTAATTACTGGATAGATCAGGGCCTGTCAGTCACGTGTGGGTATAATTATGAAATGGGGCCTTCAGTAAATGTGCAAAGGAGCTCACTGGCAGGCTTCTCCAGTGCTCCATCAGTCTGTGATTCTCACTTCCCCAGCTGCAGACGAAATGAAATGAATGCTTGGTTTCTGCACCACCTTCAATCTCCAATTGCCAAAACCTTCATCGGAGTACCAACTGCACTATGTGTGTGGCATGAATATAGAGTAGTGGTCCTTAGTTCTGTGCTCTGGTTCCCCATGCTGCCCACATTTCCACGCTGTGGCCCAGCGGGTCAGACCTCTGTGCCTGTGATAAGAAGGTTGTCAGTTTGAATCCTGTGCTCAGCAGAGTAGCCACATCTCCTAGAGCGATGTGCTTCCTTAAACCCCTTGAAAATTGCTCCAGGCGTGCTGGATGGATGACAGACCCTGCGCTCAGACCCCAAGCTTTGCTCTTACTGCTCTATATGTGTGTTGAGTGAATCTTTTTAACAAAAAAAAAAATAGGTGATCAAGATAGAATATGTGGAAAAACAGATTGCAATGAACCTTTTCTCATACGTACAAGTAGCAAATAAAGCATAATTTCATTTCACCATCTGCGTACCTGATCCAGGTAATCAAGGGCTTTGACAACTAAAATCAGGTGGTTAGCTGAGGTGACAGAACAAAAACATGGACTGGCACAGACGCCCTGAGGATTGGGTTAAGAGCCACACCTAGAGAGACTCGATGCCTGCTTATCTGCTGTTTCCAAGGCACCAAGCTGTGAGCTTTGAGCGAGTGTAAAAGTACAATCTTTGTGACATACTTACACCAAAATCCCTGTTGAGCTTTACCAGCTCACACATGCAGGCAGTGACTTCAGATTGAGTCGATTGTTTACAGGACAAATGTAGGAACTTACTCGATAGATTTGAACTAGTGCCTTCCTGGTCTGTAGTCATTACGGCACAGTTGTGCTGTTTCCTAAATCCTTTTAATCTTCCCAATTACTGCTTGTTGCAAAAGGAGTTTGTGTCCCTCAGGAAAATGCAAATGGTGTCAACAGTGAGATCAGAGAAATTCTGGAAATTTGCATAGCACTCGGATTGTAATTTCCATGCAATTCTAACAGGAAGCGGAAGAGTGTCTTTATTTGATAGTGAAACATACAGGCCTGTTTCCGTGAAGAATCTCTTTAAAAAGGAATATATGAGTTGTAAGTGGGCTTGCATGGTGACTCAATGGGTGTAAAGGGTTTAAATCTCTGCTCTGTGTGTTTGTGTGTCCAAAGATATGCATTTAGGCTCTGTGGTGTCTCCCAAATTGCCCGTGTGTTTCCTGTGATGGGCTGGAAGCCCATTTGGGCTGTACCCCAGTCCTGTGCCCTATTACGGCTCCTGACAACTCTGACTGGGATAAGTGGTCAGAAGATGGGCAGATGGTTATGATCCATAACCCATGTGACGCCTTGGATTTGCATCAAGTGCAGGAATAAAAATGTGAGCAGTCACAAAAGAGCTTTACTTGTATTTCCCAAAATGTAGCAGCAGACATTTGGGTATAAATACCAGTGCCAGTTCTTTTTTTGCTGGAAATGTTTATGTATGTTTTTGCCAGTAAAAGGACTCAACTGCACAGTCCAACACATAAATCAGTGACACGGCCTGAATGAACGCCCGGGATTTGACGCTACAGTGAACGGGCTTCTGACTCTCTTTGAGTTATAGGCGTTTCTCATAAGTTTGCCTTTCGAGAGATTTATTCTCTGACTATAAATACGCATATTACATACAGACTGCTGCATTTTTATGGTCTTTGGCAGCTTGTACAGAGACTGACAAGGCTAACTAGCAAGAACCGCACGTATCCTATATGACAGTGGTTCTCAAACTGTGAGAATTGGGAGGGGTTGCAAAAAGATTTTCTGAATATGCTAAAAAAACGTAGCTTTTAACCTTTATTCGGCGCCAGCCAACGAATGCAACAAATGCCCCCCAGTAGCCTTGTTCCAGCAGCTACATACATACGTACATTTCTGGCACATTTTAAGCAATTCAGCAGCTCTTGCTCTTTTGATTGCCACACTGGGCTCTTGGATTCTAGCAAGATCCATCTTGATTCTGCAAATCCAGTCGACCACTCACAGCGTAATTTTACTGTAAGCGACTGACCATGAGCGTCTGTCAGTATTTGATAGGCTGATTACTGTACTCCTCCTCCAATGAGACTTTTTTATCAGCCATATTCAAAGGCCCCTGTCCAGGTTGCCCATACGGTGGAGCTGACCAGGATCTGCTTGACGATTTGTATCATATGGAAAGGGGTGGTGAGACCAGACCAGTGTTTTCTGAGGGAGGTCTCTAGATAACAAGTTTGAGAACAACTGCTATAGAAAAGAGAAGTAATACACTATTAGATTGATCCATTTGCCATTACTGGAGCCCATGCCAGGAAGCACAGGGCTCACCCTGCCAGGCTGTCACAGCAATTTGGAGACACCATCCATCTACCGTCCAACTACATATGCAACACAGGGTCAGAGGCAGCGTGGAGCCTACCCAAGCAGTGTAGGGCACAAAGCACATGTTTTTGGACTGTTTGGAAGCAAAAGAGATTACCTGGAAAAAAAACCCCAAATGAATAAGGGAGAATAGACAAACTAGCATCAGAATCATACCCACAGCCCTGGAGGTGTGAGGTTATGCTTCATTACTGCCTCGGCATCCTACTCTGCAATGGCTCTGTAAAATTCATTTTTAGGAAAAAAAAGAACGAGTCGTGATGGATAAGAACAAAAAAATCTCTCTTATATAATGACATCGCAGACGAGGGATTGAGAGAATTGCGATTATTGTTTTTAATTCTGCTACATGGAATTGACAGAATTTAGGTGTGAAAGATACGAAGAAGTGTCATAGACAATTAAGCTGGCCATCTGGAATGGACTGTCATTATACGAAGAGATGGAGAGAAAAGAAGGTTTTCGCGATTCGTTTGTAATGTTTTTGGCAACAGTTCACTGCTCCAGTGTGCCTTTGCGAAGATAAAAGTATTTCCCTTCAGAAGTAATTCACCATCGCCTTTCTGCAGAGTTTACTTACCGGTAATAGGCCTACTCAATAGAGACTGAAATTACACAGAACAGGATACACTCAAGAAGATTTCTGTTTTACTAATTCAGTTCCTCCTTGGCTTGTATAAATAGTCTTTCACAGATGCCTCCCTGGAAAGTTACAGATAAACACAATTGTTTATTACCAGGTGTGATGTTCCACTGTGATCCACCTTTTTGGAGCAGATCTGGCATAATATTGATATCACATAAAAATTTTTCCCCACGATTTTTAAATTTCATTTTGCTTATTTAAAACGTGCAAATATAGTGTAGGCTACATACGCCCACTGTGTGTGAGAGAGAGGCGAAGTATTTGAAGAAGACTATCAAAGCACCTTGAAGCTGAAGGATGCCACTGGGGAAATGGTGAATAAATGTACCAGGAGATGGTTGGAAGTAAAATAATAAGTAAAATTGATATGGGGAATATTTCTGAGTCTATACACGCCATGTGTGAGTGTGACAGAGCCGGGTTTTGTTCACAGAGTAAGATAAGAAAAGCTGTTTAAGATCGTAACTACTGGCCTAATCTTTTTCGTGCTTTAATAATCCAGAGTTATTTTATTTCATGTCCATTCACTCCCATTTCAGCTGCTTCTCAAAACAGCATTTGGTTAGAGTTGCTAACTATTCATGCGGTTCGTTTTTTCAATTTTCATCCTGGAGCAAGAACGGACAAGAGATGCGTTTAAATTGCCGTGTGCGACTGAGAAAACGGCACCGATCCCGATTTAGTTATGCAGCTGTGTTTAAAAACTAGCGGGTCTTCGTCTAAGAATGCCGCTGAAGAGGAGATGTGCTTCCTCTGGCATTGAAAGCTGCCAAAACGATGCACAGCTGAGTCTGTGACCTGGACTAGATGCTCATCGATGCTTCCCGCCCCTCCCCTTCCCCCAGGCTCCCTCCGGTCCCTGAAACTCCCAGAATCCATGTCTACAACTGCATGAGGAGGACCAAGCTCCCAGCCATTTGGAGAGTTATTAATTATGCAACACGGAAATCTTTATTCTGACCTTTTGCAAAGAGCTTTCGCACAAGTGAACAATTATCTAAATACTGCGACCCAAAGCCAACACACTGATTTCTAGAGAATTATCCCAATTTGCTTTATCACTCTCATTATGTTATTATTCCGGGGGAAAAAAACATTGTTTTCTAGTATTTCTTTAAATGTCTAGTTTACCAGTTGAACAGGATTGTTATTCTAAGGACTTGGAATAGATGTGCCATGCTGGAAACGATTGCTAGTAACTTCTGTTGTGTTATCGTCCTGGGTGACTCATCTTGGCGAGAAGGCAGTGTTAAAGAAAAACGATAAAACAGACAAACAGCGGAGCGATCTGAAGTGCGTTATCTAACTTTTCGCTCTCCCTATCATTATAAAATACATTATAATATCATTATATGAAATACATAGAATAATCAGCTGATGTACAGTTATACATCTATCCATCTGTTTATGTATTTATGCATCAGTGACCGTTCTGTCTGTATTATGCCTATTCTGTGTGTTGTGCCAGAATTTCCCACTTATCTATCTGTCTGTCTGTCTCTGTCTATTTATCTGTCTGTCTGTCTGTCTCTGTCTGTCGGTCTAATTTTAGAACCTCTTGATCTTTCAGTTTTAATTCTTTGAATTTCCCTGACTAAATGTCATATGTCTACAGCATAGTCCAGAAAATAAAGGTGTCTTTTGCTCTCTTTGCTTTTATGGCTAATGGCAACGTGTTTATTGGAAATTATTTGTTGACTAATGGGTAAAAAGTACCTGGTCTGAAAATGACACACAAAACAAAACCATGTATGTTTCCATTAAATATTCAAAGTGCTTATCCAGTACCCAGGGTACCTGGAGCCAGTCCCAGACAGCAGAGGGCGCAAGGCAGAGGGACACCCTGAACAGCATGCCAGGACATCACTGGACACACACACATGCACGCACGCACATGCAAACACACAACGGGCAATTTAAAGATGCTGACTAGCCTAACTACAGGATGCATGTAAGATGAACATTACATTTATAAAGCAGTCCGTTACCTCACTGGTCATTATGATGCGTAGTGAGTCTTTTTGTGCAAAGCACTGCAGAAACCTGAAAATATGTGTGAAACGACCTGCTCATTGACATCTGGCCGAACCCACCTGAACCCCGGCTGTTCATCCCCCATCATTCCAGCTTGCAGTAATTAATGAAGCCCCTGAACTCTCATGTTTTCTGGCCACGTTTTAAAAACATGGCAGCCAGTTGCTTTAATTAGGCACATAGCGATACTGTCTGCATTCATACCTGCAGAGGGCTGATTATTAATGTATTTGCAATAGTTTACAATACAATCATGCTTTCCTTCAAAACACGTTATGAAATGTGGTGTGAATATTAAAATAATACCATAAGAAATATATGAGCCAAATGTCTTAATTATGTCCTGCGCTGTACCCAGATATTACTGGTTTAGGGTTATATTCACGCCTATATTACTTCTAGAAAACCACCGGCACTGAACGCTATTGCTTATCTGGGTGTACCAGAAACAATAGCATGTTCTTTCCAGCTGGTTAACCAAACTTGGTCGTGTATCCGATTTAATAATAGAAAAGAACATGCTCTCAGTACCATAGACGCAATGGGCGCACTCTCAGAGAGCATGGAATGCTGGGGATGGCTCACCCGATGCTCAGCCCATTTCACACGCTCCACAGACCTATCAGCTCCTGAGGGTTTCAAAGTGAATCTGCTCGTGCAGAGGCCCCTGGCTTTTGGCCTTGGCAGTGGCTGCGTGGACCTCCACTTGGGAACAACCAATCAGCATCGATCTCCACACCAGCGCCCCTATCAGATAACGTTAAGACCTGATCTGATCTTTGTGCACTGGGAGTAAATGACATTAGAGACAGAGAGGCAGAACCTTCCTGGAGAAGACAGACAGAAAATGTAATTATTCCTGACCAGACTCCGAAACCAATGTCTTAATTCTATTTGTCTCTTTGGTTCAGCCAAGGATCTATTATGAAGATGCAAGCCATCATTATTATGAATTACTATTTTTCACGTCAGTTAATGCAATGACAAATCCACTTTTCTATTTTCCTTCAGGAGTTTTTGCATAGATGACAGGTGCCTTAAATCCTTAAATGATTTATGCTGGGAAATGTACTATATTAACTATGCTAAGCATGGCAAAAATTAAGCTAAACAAGAAAAAACTGAACTGTCAGTCTCTTTAGATGCCATTAAGACTTTAATAGAAATCTCTGAGATAAACATATTTTAAAACCATACATTTTTGTAGTGCTAGTGTAGAGCTCCAGACAGACAGGATCAGTGTTCACCTTCATATATTACTGTGGAATTTGCATTCCGCTGGGGCTGAGTCCAAGTGGCCAGATATCTGTTATTTGCTTATTTATTTTGCTTGATTAGAAACTAGCTATATTTTTCAGTTTTCCTCATTTCTGCAACAAGAGATTTTACTGAAATTTGGGGTTTATGTTTAAGAGGACAACAGCAAACACCTGGCCATTATTAAGCAATTTCCTGAATAATTATTTATATCAAACTAAAGGCCCTTCTGTCATAAGAAACCAGTTGAGGTGGTTTGAGCATTTATCTAGGATGCCTCCTGGATGCTCCTCTGGAGGTGCTTTGGGGATGTCCAAGCAGGAGGAGACCCGGGGCAGACCCAGGAGAGATATCTCTCGGCTGGCCTGGGAACGCCTTGGTGTTCCCTCAGTGGAGCTGGAGGAGGTGGCTGGGGGGAGGAAGGTCTGGGCATCTCTGCTCTGACTGCTCCTCCTGCAACCCCGGTCTGGGTAAGCGGCAGATGGGTGATGGATGGATGGATGGATGGATGCAGGTTTTTCTCACCAAATAATCACCACTAACATGAATGAAATGGTAGGATTCAATAACTATTCCCCTCCCCCCTCTGAATTGCCTCCAAGGTCGTGTGGTACAGCATCCACTGTCTCTGAAAGGCCTGCCGGAGGCCGCTTGGTATGTGTGGCCCGGAGGTGATGACGGTGGTGCGATGTGTGGGTGCCGGGAGACTGATGGACTGCATCCACATGGCCGTCCCACTTGCCCGGGTGCCATAAACACTCCCACACCGATTCATCGGCTAAGAGCACCAGTGGCAGAGGACCAGAACGCACTAAAAAGCTTCTCTCATTCCCATACAGACAGCTTCCACTAGTCCACTGTGATTAAAATTTATTTGAAAAATCTTATCACGATGTGATTCCGAATTTCTCCTATATGTACGGTTTGAATGAAAATATCTAACAATTGTTGCTAAGATACACACACTTTGATTTGTGTTCAAAGGAATTCAGGAATTCTTCTGTAAATTTAATTCCTAGGTAATTAATTGAAGTGTATATCTCTATTAGTCTAAAAAATTTCCCTGTTTAAGACTGGTGTATTTACTGTATACATTCTTCATTAAGTGTTTCTATACGGTAATCTGCATATAGGTTACTTAATAATATTTTTTGTTAAAATAATGTATGACTGCGTAGGCATATTTACTCATATGAAAATCGTCCACTTATTACTACAGCGGTCAGCTTCTATATAATGCACTGCTTTGTCCCAATGTCTTATTATCAGATTCTCGTATTTCGTCCTTCTGTGCCAGGGTTTGATATCTATTTGCTGTGTTTATAGATGGTGCCATTTTATGTTCCATCAAGCTGGAATGCAGTTTTATAATTTAATGACAGGCTACAGTTTCCATTTTCAGGCAATTAATACCGATTAAAATTTCAGCTGCTATGCTAGATAAAACTAGACGTTTTCTCATCCCGACTAATTTTGGTCCATTATTGTGGCGTGCATCTACTTGGTGAATCACAGCAATTTCCTGTGTTTCTGACAAATCAGCATGTAGGCCCTGTTGGAGTCTTGTTTCAACCTCGATGTATGATCCCACACTGTATGCTGTGAACCTCAACCCAACCCCAGAAGGGCCAGGTCACATGACCCGCTGCTTAGGGAGCACCTTATTGATATATCTCGGCTGTTTCAGGTCAACCCTTCAGATACCAGAAGAAAGTTAATTAAGGATCTGAAAGTGGATTTTAAGCTCGTTAAATACTGGATTTAAAAAAAATCTAAGAAAAGGAACAGGGATAAATGAAAATACTTCTAGTGTAAAAATACACATCAAATTCAAGTAAAAATGCAAAGATTTAGGAATAGCGACTTTAGTATCTACCATCATTTGTATTAAATGCACTTTGATGCTTAAACATCACATTATTGACAATGTTTTATATGGGTGATGGTTGAGGCTGTATGCAATAAAATATGGCAATTAGATGTTCACAGTATTGTATGAAGTTAATACAAACCAGTGAGCTAACTGGAACTGTTAATCTGACCCTCATAAACAACTATATTGGTTTTTATACCTCATATTATTTATTCTCTCCTGCCCCTTCACCACTATAGCTACTGTGTGGTGAGAGTACTGGTGCAGAATGGGTGCCTTCCCATCATCCAGGTGGGGGCTACACAGTGGTGGCGGCTGAAGTGACTCCCCATTGCTTCTGTAAAGCGCTTTGGGTGTCTTGAGAAAAGCGCTATATAAATGTAACATTAATTCAAATGTAACATTCATATTAGTTCATATTATAACATTCATATTAGTCTAAAAAACACATGTTCTTTCCAGCTGGTTAACCAAACCTGAGGAGATTATATGAATTAATATAATGTGTGACAGTGTATGATGCGTGGCTTGTTTAGACACCACAGAGTTTGCATTACAGGCTTCGATACGCACAGGTGATACCATGACACTGCAGTGGACAAGCGGTGGTGAAAAAAGGATAAATGGATGGATGGACAAACCAATAGGTACAGATATAACATACCTAGTGGTCTGTGACATAAGTGTTACTTCACAGAGCTACAAATGTATTTCACATTTCAAGTTGCTCAGAGGTGTCAGGATGCGATGACTTTCTTCCCCCTATTTTTTTGTGAAATGTGACAAATTAACGGCACACATTCTGTACAGATTAGGGCTGCCATGACATTTCCGCACATGGAGGTGAATACTAATGTCATCCAGCTATTGTGAAAATTCCAGAGAGAATTTGCCTGAATGGGACGCCATTAAGCCCATTAAGCCCTAACATATCCCCGTCACTTTCTGCAGTATTATATCCAGTGGTCTCCATTTACTGCCAAGCTGTCCTTGTACTGATAATAATGTCAGTAAGGAGACACATTGGGTCCAAAAAACACTCACACTGTACCAGGGGTCCCCTAGTGGGCAGTCCAAACATGACGTGAAATTTGGTGGTCACATGTATAAAATTTCGGGCTGCGGGGGGACACTGAATCTTTTATAATGGTCTTTTTAAGAAGGACCCCCCCAGGTGCATAATTTTCTTTGTTATGAGTTGGTCTAGATCCCCATCAATTCAAACACCGCACTATACTCACTTTTGTAGTGTACTACACTGTAATCTACGGCAGTTTACTAAACAAGAAAAAATTCTTGAGATTTTGGAATCTCAGCATGTTTTGAAATGTGTCAAAGACACACACCCCAGCTCAAGCGGGGCTTCCATCATGGAGTCTCGCCTCCACCCCTCTTCACATCTTCTGCGGCTCGGTGTTGAGGTGGTGGTGACGGAAACACATCAGGTCCCATCTGCTTTAAGTATCACCTCCAGATCTCCTCGGCGACAGGTGTTTATTTTCAGTTGCTGTCTTGGCGAGCATTCATCAGAGTGCCAGCAGACTCTCCCTGAGCCGTCTTCCCTCTCTCCCAAAGGGGCAGACACCACGGCGAGTGGGGGCCACGCAGGAAGTGGAGACCTGCCAGCATTGGTGCGTGACGCATGGCTTGTTTAGTCTGAAAACGCAGTTTGCCCTAAAGGCTGGGGGTTTTCATATGCACAGCTTTATTTGGACGTTATGGGGAGTTGTATTTATTTATTATTAGTCCCTGTGTTTATTTCACTGCATTATGTTGCTGCTGTATAATTTATTATTGTTTACATGCACATTGTACAGTGTACAATCCTGTGCAAAGGTCATAGGCAGTCAAAGAAAATAATTTTTAAACGATCTTCACGTTGGTGTAAAACTATAATATTATGTCTGTCAAAGTATGTCCTCTGCAGCAGCCATCCCATATACCCATATATTTTTCTTTACCACTATCTCACCTCATTCGGCTAATAAATACCTCATTGACTTTATAACCAATTTAACTAAGTGAGTTGGTGGTGAATACATTAACGAATACATGGAATGGATGACATGCCCCTGACGAGAGGATTGGGATCTTAAACAATGTTTTAGTTAGTTTGTTGTGTTAATCTTAATTTGCATATGTTCTAATGTTAAATTGTGTTTTTTTGAGCATATATATACTTACTACCCAGATAAATGGCTTTAAAAATGTGTTCTTTGACTGCTGTCTTTGATTTGATGTCATCCCTGGTGCCTTTACATGCAACTGTCTGATGCTGGGCTGGTCTGTTCATGTTCCTGTTTTACTATTGGGAATCATAGTCTGTTTGAGACTCTGGTGGTCCCTGCTCTCCAGGTGGCTGCATGTGCTTGTTTCCCCATCTACCCACTGGGGCTGTGCCTGAAAAAAGCTCCAGAAAGGCCAGCTGGTAGCTGTAGTGGTGGGTCTGAGCTGCCTTTTACAGCATGGACCCCACACCCTGGGCCTTGTTTCTGGGTAGGAGGGTTCTGTCGCATCATTTCCTGGGGGCGGTATGTGGCTCTGTGAGTTATAATGGTGTGCCTCTGATCAGAAGGTCATTGGTTCAAATCATTGTGATTTCACAGAGTGATTTCAGTGTTGGGCCTTGAGCAAGGCCCATAACCCTGATTACTCCAGGGACTGGCTGATCCTGTCTCCTCAACTGTGTATCACTTTGTATAAAAGCATCTGCTAAATAATAAATGTAATGTAAATGTTTCTTCAGCTCTTGGGTCCCTTAGGAGCCAATGGAGAGCACTCTCATGGCCAGGCTATGGCACCGCACCTTCCTCAAAGCTCATCCTACGTGAGGAGTGTGAGAGTAAAGTTGGGGGAGGAGCCTGATGCTGGTGAGTGGGTCTCTTGGAGTGCCGTGTAGGTCTGCGAACCGTGCAAGAAAGGGAAGCATTACTTGGTAACATCCATCCATCCATCCATCCATTTTCTAAACACTTATCCTGATGAGGAAAGCAGGAGGGTTTGGGGCCAATCCCAGGCAGCAGAGGGCACAAGGCTAGGGTACACCCTGGATGGGGGGCCAGTGGTATGTATTATTGTCTACATTAATTCATATAAAGATCTAGTAAGAGCTAATTAATATTTAACTTAATAAAGTTTATATTGCTATTCAATTGCATTGCAATAGTTAAGTAGCTGATAATATAAAGTAATGTACTGTATAATTTTATGAAGTTAGCTGTTGGTGCATTATTTTAATTTTCTAATTATGAAATCCATCTACAGTATGTGAAGTGTATATTTCAACATGACAGGAATTGACAGCCTGATGCGGACAGTCGTGGGTTTGGAATGCTGGTAGGCCCTGTGCTTTGACACCAAAATCCACAACGGGGTTTACTAAACCCAAAGAATCCCCTGGAGGAATAAAGTACCTCATTAAAAAATCTCTCACCGCCATTTTAAATGTCAGCTCACAGCCAGAATTCAATCGGTATCGTAATTCAATCAAGCCTAATTAATTAAGGGGTGACTTGAAACAAAAATCCAAAGGAAACATGATTACAGGGCCGCAAAACCATGGATAAAACATTCGAATTTAACCAGAAGTTCGCAGTATTATGTATAATTTTAGGAATGAAAAATGTATCTAATTTTGCGCTAATATGCCTGCAGTGCCTTTAATCTAGCATTTAAACAGCATCTATCATTAAATATTTTCAGTAATATCTAACATTCAAGAAAAATGTGAAAATACGAAGTTATTCAATTAAAACATTGAAGACCAGATGTTGTATATACAAAGGCAAAAAGAGATTCATTATATCATAGTTTAAAGAATACCTATAAAAAAAAATCACTGCAAAAAAACGACAGCCTGAATTTTCAGTCTTATTGAGCTTAACTCCACATTCCAGATTTTACCTTCATCTTATAGGGTTTTGATTACATTTCCTCCATTTGCTTTGTGGAACACAAGACTAATTGTTTGGCATGTCACACTCTGAGCAGAGCGATCTGAAATGCAAACTACAGTAATTATCCCCATGACAACAATGAAAACAAGGGGAGATCCCTACAGAGATTTTTATACAGGAGTAAGAGAGTGATAACTAAACAGCCAAATTGCAATTGTATTACTGTTGCTCTTTTTATGGAGAATTCAAGCTCTTCCTGCAATGTATATACTCCCAGGATAGCAATTAATTAATAACATGTTAAAAACTGTGTGTGTATACAGTAGCGGAAAAAATTAAGAGACCACAGCACAATTTTTTTATTTCACTTATTTCTCAATTTATGGGTGTGTGTCTGTGAATTATATATTTTCTTGGCAAACTGCAGCCTGGTTCTTCTCTGTTCCTCATTAATGGAGGGCTTCCTCCGTGCTTTATGGGACTTCAGTCCTGCTTCTAGGAGCCTGATACACACTGTCCTAGCAGTGCACCTCACACCTGCGCTTAATGTTTCCCATTCCTTTTGAAGGTCACTTGATGTCATCCTACAATCCATGAGAAACTGTGGGATAAGTTAATGGTCATCTCTGGCATTAGAAAGTCGCTTCCACCCTTTAGCTGGCTGGTTTCTGGTTGTTCCCAGTGTCTCCTGCTTCACCTCATTCTCGTGTACTGCTGTCTTAGAAATTTTGAACCTAGAATCAACCTGCTGCTCAGCGTAGCCTTCTGCCAGCAGAACCACGATTAGACCAGGATTTAAAAATGCAGATTTGTATAAAAGTATAAAGTGGTCTAATTTTTTCCACGGCTGTATATATACATATACTGTATATACAAACATACACACACACGACGTACAGATTTCTTAACAAACATCTATTAAAGGGGGTAAACATTGTGCAGGTAATAAATGACAGCTAGACTAATGATATTATATGGGAAAATACCAACACATTAAAAAGGAATTTCTGCTGTGTTCAGTAGAATTTTCTGCTCTTTGCAGAAATTGCTTCTCGAGCATGGATGGAAAAGGAACGCTCTGGGTAGTGTATATGGGTGCCTTTTTGGGGGGGGGGGGGTGAGTGGGTGTGGGAAAGCATGAAGGGAAGCGGCGATGGGCGACGCTGTCAGTGCCGAGTCAGATTTTTCTTGGAGGGAGGACGGGCTGCCCACCCTAATGACATCACCCACGTTTTACACCACAGGCTGCAGAGTATTGTTAAGGGGGGAGGGTGATTGTTCTGGCCAGGATGGCAGTTGGAAAAGGGATGGATGGGTGGATGGAAGGAAGAATTAATGAAAGAAAAGTCTCCTTTGGTATCTGCATAATTCATATGTAACTTCATGCAAAATTTTATGTTATGATTGAAATTTACAATTTACAGTATCATCTGGCTGTGTGCATTCTGTGCATTAATGCTCTGAAAGGAACATTAATAAACCTACTATTAAGGGCCATTCATTATACAGAGTGGTTTCGTTCTTGTTTTACTGACCCTCTGTTGCTAGGATGATGAAATGAAACCCACACGAGGCTACAGAGGCAAGAATTAATAAGGCGTAGACCAGCAGGATCCTCACACAGCATCCTCAGCGGGAACGCACAGCTGGGTAAGGAGGTCCCAGTGTCACATTCAGCGCCTGGATGCTTTCGAAGGAGCTGCCAGCAAACGGAGCACGGTGACCCAACCTAACGTAAGTGCCTGAGTGTAATCGGAGCCCCGCGGGGAGGGACTGCACCTCGTGGCCACACAGACAAACCACAGGCATGTGTTTGTCCTATCACACCGTAGAGCTTTAAGAGGCTAGCAATCAGCTGGATCCGTCATGGCGGAGTGGGGCGGGGCCTTCGGGGCTGTTGCTATAGCGACGGGGTGAGGAATCCTGCTTGACATAGAAAGCAGGGGGGTCAATTCTAAAAGGCTGGACTCAGAGGGGCTCTCTTTCTCTCACTCAGCGCTGATATTGCACGGTATGTGGGTTTGCCTGCGCGGTATCGCGGCAGATGAAGAGTCACGTGTCATATGACAACCCTGCAGACGAAGTCCCGTGGAATACCGCGTGAGTGCCACCGCAAAGGGACAGGGATGAAATGCTACACAACTACGGTGTGGCATGCCATGTGTTAGTCACAGGGGAGGTATCACAGCATTACCCTAAATTGGGGGATTTCTGTAGGGTAAATGAGTACACCAAGAGTCGGTCTGTATAAAAGCTCCAGGTAAACAATCACATACCGCCCCCTGCCATGGCCTCAACAGCAAGCTCCCGTGGGGATGCCCGGCGACAGGGGCCCTCAGCGGTCTGCTCCCCCCACTTCCGCCTGCTCCTGGTTTTCTTCCAGACGCTCGCCTCTCTTCCTCAAACTGGATTACTGCACCCAGTGGCAGTTTCTCGTGTTTGGCTGTGCTGAAAACAGCGCCTGCATTCCTGTCACCTGCTGCCACCGCCGGTGCCTCAGTGACGCTCCTGCTGACGGCTTCAGAAAAAACTGGGACTGCTGGGAAGGGTACCGATGAAAGGGATCCCAAAAAAGGAATCGCTCCCGGGAGCTCTGGTGTACTACAGATTTTGTGAAGTACGATCTTGTTTCTGTAGGAGCACATTTTACTAAAAAAAACCTCTTTTTCTATAGCTGACTTCCACTTCTTTCAAACTTTGCCCTATTTTGAGAATTGCTTAATCTCTGTGAAGAGGATAAAAATATAGAACCGCGGCATTAAAGGCAGAAACAACTAATCAAATGGCTGGTGAGACTGCCACTCAAACCGCTGCACTCTGTAGCAACTATTAGTGTCCCACTAATGACATCTAGCTGCAGAGGGTTTGTGGAAACACAACAGCCCAGGCCTTGTGTGATAGCGATGCAGAGAACCGGGGGCGTGACTCAGGCAGCGACGGCCGAAAGCACGCTCCACCTCCTGCCGGCTTGGACCTGCCGCTTCTGGCTCCTTACAGGTTTCAGAGAGATATGCACAAAACAAAACAAACAGCCAGACGGCTGCAGGTGTACAAACGATTCTCCCAGCTACACCACGACCTCTCCCTCCTGACACCATGACTCCCTCCCACGCATGTGTGCTCAGGCCGCACGAGCGCAGGCTGGCACACACACACATGCACACACACACGCACACACACACGCACACACACCCACACGCGCGACCTAGAGCCCTGAATTTTTTTATCTTTATTATTCTCTGCCTCCCTTGTTCCTTCAGACATGTTCGGAAAACTCAAGGGTGGTCAAACAAAAGGGGGTCTTTCAAACACTCCTCCCATGTACTGTTCACATCCCTGTGAGTTTCTTGGGGGATTTCACTCTCCGCTTTGAACTACGTTGGCCTCCGGTTGAATACCAGGCATGTCGGGAAGACTCCTACCAGACTGTTATACAAGCGCGGCGGTCGTGTTTCTTGGATAAACAAGTCAGTAGATGGTTCTCCCGGTCTGAGCAGAGGCAGGTGGAGTCTGCTGGCGTCCTAGAAGCCAGACCCCACTATTAAACATCGGGGAAAAAAGCCCAGAATGGGTTAGATCTTGGCAGGCGGCTTGTAAAAGACGCAGCAATGGCACTTATGTAAGTAGCTGTCTGTTAACACTGAGAAGATGCTGGAACCTGACCTTGAGACCAGAGAAATCTCCAAGCAACGGATAAAGCAGAAAGCGGTGATTTTAGCTTTTTCACTTGACACAGTACTCTTCCCCCGCCACCCCCACACTCACAGCCATTATCCTGGAATGCTCAGCACCTACCCATGGTTACTTATGAGGGTCATCAGTTCTCTCAGAGCCAGGGGTGCTGAATAAAATGTCACTCTGCGGGTCACAGGGAGCCAAAGCTGACCCGTCACCAGGATGTGTGTTTTGAAATGGGCGGGTTGCCCCCCCCCCCCCATTCGCTCATGGAGGTCAGGGCTCATGGGAGAAGGCAGCATATCTTCTACGCGCCTTTAAATGCCTCATGGGAGTTTGTCCACAGTCCACCTGTGTTAGATTGATGTGATGACATCGTGCATCGCGAAAGGAAACCAGCATTAATACAATAAAGCAGCCAGTATTAAATGAATGTCCAGGGCCTCTTCAAAAGGTAATTTACTTAAAGGTAAGGGACTGCTTATTTGAGGGCGTAGGAAACAGAGGGACATGTACCCCCCATTATTTAATTTGGCTTCGTTTGTCCCTCCCAAAACATAGCCATTTACATTTAAATTATTGTGTTATATCCTCTCATATCAAAGTCTCTCCTATGCCCTAGTGCTTATTCTCTTAGTATTAACAACCCCCCGCCCACTGTAAAAAAAAATGCACTGCTAGGGTCACCTGGATGTCACACATCTGGTCAATGGCTGTGCGAGGTCAGCTGATTGACCACAAGTGGGATGACCTCAGCAACACCGATACCAGCCCTTAGTTGGACCAACGTTTAAGCAGGGGAGGTGCTAGGGGGTGCCCTTTAGCTCTGGCTAACGCACATGTCGCTATGGGGTAGAGGAAGCGTGCGTCCGACACAGGAGACGAGCCGTCATTCCCACACGCTTCTCGCCATGGGGCTGGCATCCTCGCACAGGTGATGGGGCGGTGATAAACACGCGAGAGCACCCTTCAGAGACAGACCGCATCGTGTGCTTTAAGGGCTAACGATCATCTCGGGATACTGAAACGCTGGAGCTGTCAACCGTCTGCGGGACCAGAGAAGGGAATGTGAGTAAATGAATGAACCAGTAATCAGTGCAACATGGACGTGTGGTGCTGGACAGAAGAACGCCATAACCGAAGGAAAACAAGCCTGACTTCACCTTGTTTTAGTAAAGGAATCAGATCCCGGACAGCCTGGCCTTTAGGTTGGATTTAGTTACATTGTTATTTTCTAAACCTAAATAAAAGATAATAGTAAAACAATGCTTGTTTTGTTGTTTTGTCTCATCACCAGCGGTATTTTGGGGCACGGCCTCAATAATGGAAGCTGCGCAGACAGCCAGGCACGCGGGTCCTCGACTGGCACGCGGGTCCCGGACAGGCACGCGGGTCCCGGACAGGCACGTGGGTCACAGAAGCATCACTCACCAGTCGTGCTGCGGCTCATCGACCACCAGCAGGATTTTGAACTTCTTGGGTGAGGCGGCAGGCACCTGGTCCACCAGGCCGGCGGAGGCGGCCGTCTGCTTGACCACATTGGTGATGGAGCTGAAGAAGCCACCGCCGGAGGAGGTCTGGGCCAGAGGCGGTCTCCTGTCCGGGGCTGGGGTGACAGAGGGAGCCTGGGCGGGGGCGGGAGCCGGAGCTGGGGTTGGGGCCGGGGCCGGGGCCGGGGCCGGGGCAGGAGCCGTGCCAGGGGCAGCGGATGAGGCAGCCGTGGGAGGAGGTGGTGGAGGGGGGTCCGGCCGCTGGAGGTCCGTCATGTAACCATTGGGCAGGTTGGCGATGAAGCTGCTGTCGGACAGGCGGCGGCGCAGGAAGTTCATGGCTGACGGCCTGGCGGGCAGGTGCTGGGGAGGAAGCGAGGTGCGGCGAGCCCGCGGTCTCTGCTTCACGCGGCGGCGCGGCGGCGGCTCGGGCAGGCGATGCACGCGCGGGGCTGAGCTGAGCTCGCGTCTCTGTCGGCCGTGTCCCCCTCTGTGGCTGCTCCTCCCTCCCTCCCCGATGTTGGGCTTTCTTGCCGCTCAGCCAATCTGCGGCCGAGGGATGCTCTCTCCCTACCTCTCCCTCTCTCTCTCTGCCTCTCCCTCACTCTCTCCTTCTCTCTCTCCCTGCCTCTCTCTCTCCCTGCCTCTCCCTCTCTCTTTCTCTCTCCCTGCCTCTCCCTCACTCTCTCCTTCTCTCTCTCCCTCTCACCTCTCTCCCTCTCTCTCCCTACCTCTCCCTCTCACTCCCTCCCTCCCTCTCTCCCTCTTCCTTGCTCGCTTGGTCTCAGCAGTCCCCCCCACTACCCCCCCTCCCCCAAACGTGTCCAGCTACCTCATAACAGACTGGCCCCTGTCATGCCGTATCCGGGGGTTACCAGGGGTTTCCAAGGATAAAACCCGAGGTGGCGCATGCCGAGGGACACCCCCGCATGACTCTGCTGCACCCCCCCATCCCACCCCCACAGTCACCCCAGGGTGACCTTCTCAGTCAAGGCTTCGGTCTTCCCAGTAGGCTGCAGGAGAGAGAGAACACAAATCCAGGTGGGGGGGGGCAGGGCTGTGAATGGAGAGGATTGGGGGTGGGGCGGAACAGGGCAGACATCAGCACTCCTCCATTACAGGAGGTGTTCCCTGAAGACCCCTCCCTCACCAGAAGAGCCGTTTGTGTTCGCCTGCTGTAGAACGAGCTGCACGTTACACTCCAGAAAAAAAACTATATAAATCATTCCTGCGAAAAAGAAAATCGATAATCCGGCAATGGAAAAGCAAGGTTTTCACACTAAAGTAGCCTATGCATCCAGGGCAGAAACACCCTGCTGTCTTATAAGCTCACCAAGGACTCGCAGAGACGTCAATCAGATTATAAGTGGCGCTTCCCCCTTGCTGGGTGCCCAAACCGCAGCAAACACCTTTATGTTCAATCACTAATTTCTCTGTAGCAGAAAAATCTGGTCGCCAAGCCTGTTCCACTTTTACACCTGAAAAGTGAATCTCCCCGTAAATTGTTATTCAAAGCACAAGTACTTGCTGCTAGCCGAGCTCTGTCCTTCAAAGCTTCCTGTTTAGAGATGTGTGTAGGCAGCCTGACTCTCTGCTGAAGTACCTCTCTGCTGGTCTGAGGCCAGTGCAAAACCCAGCACTTCTGTGACATGGTGAAGCTCATCAAGAACAAGGTTCACTCATGTACTGTAGGATGGTTATTATGAATGCTTACTCCCATTTGTGTTTCTTGCAGGTTGAAATGAAATGAAAAAATGAAATTAAATTAAACTTATTTGCCATTCATGCACCTGAGCATGAGTCCAGGTGGATTGAAATGTGTTTTATCCCATAATGCTCTCTGTTATAATACATGCGCACATTCATAGGTGAAACTGAAACTGAGTACAGGGTCAGCGTTTCCTCCAGCGCCCCTGGGCTTTTTTCAGAATGCATGCGGAGTGCATACCAGGGAGCGTCTGAAGACGCGCACGTCTCTTTTGACCCAAAATGCAAAACTTGATAAGCTGTTGTGCTTCCGGCAGCTGCCTTTATGCCAAAACACCTTCTGCTGCATGACAAAGCGTTTGTCTTAGGGGTCTCCGAAGGAGAAGAGCAATCAGAAAGAGATAAAAATAGTTTTGCACAGCTACCAGCGTCCCTCGGGGTATGGCAGCATAGCAAAATCGTAATGCCAGCGCCTTAAAACACAGCATGGGTCTCACCAAAGCGATACCCTAACCCCACTGTATTTCAACCTGAGAGAACCAGAAGATTCTACAGGGAAATTACAAGGGTGTTAATTTAAAGCCTCATATCAGTGGAGATGTATGTTGCTCAGTGGGTTGCTAGGTTGAATCCCAAACTCCTCAGCAGACTAGCCCAGGTTTGTAGCCACATAGTAAAATTTGTATGCTCTCAATCAGACACAGCCAGGTAGTAAAATAATGGGTTTGAACCCTCTCTGAAATTTGTACCCCCCCCAAAATTTCTGGCTGCACACAAGTTGCCACATCTCTGTTGAGCCCCTGAGCAAGGCCTTCAACCCCCTGAAAAATGCTGTAGGGGGGCCGGATGGATGGCTGACTTTATGCTCAGACCTCAAAACTTGATTCTCAACTTTATATCTATGTGTCTCAGGTGAACAAGATGGGATATGAGAAAAATTACATTCCAAAGTACCTGTACTCATACAAATCTCAAATAAAGCTTAATTTTCCTCTTCTATTCCAAGTTGAAAATATGGCAAGAGAACCAGATAAGATGCAAAAATAATGAACAAATAGATACTGGAACCTACTGGTTTATAACTATACATAGATATGGCCAGTCCAAGATCTGGACCCAAGGTCATGGTGAAAACTGTACGGTGCTGTTTGAGTTTAGTGGTGCTCCAGTGTGAGGCGAGGAGGCGTTGCCAGCGCATCACCGTCGTGCGGCGTCCCCCATGTGGAGTGAGTCACAGCTGCGGTCATGCTGACAGCATAAGCTCATCGTGTCCTACATTCCTCATCAGAAAGTGACGGCTTTAAACCCGCCGCTCAGCACTTGCTGCTCACGTACCAGAGTGCTTCTGTGTTCTGATGAAGGGACAGAAAAGCAATTTGTAAAAAAACATATATATATTTATATATCTTTGGCAGAAACATGGCAAAATTAAATTGAAAGAGAATAACGGTGCATAATCCAAAGCAGGGATGTGTGTTGCAGATACTGCATCATAACGGGTGCAGAACCCTTTCATTAAAACCATTCGTGCGTTTACTTTGATATCTCCACAGTGAATATAAAAAAGTAAACAAGCAAACCGGAGGCTGAGAAAAGCATTCATGTTGCTGAGGTGGCTAGCACTGTGATCTCACACCTCCATGGTTGTGGGTTCGATTACCGACCCGGGTTCTGTGTCTGTGCGGAATCTCTCTCTCTTGTTAGCTTGGGTTATCTCCTCCACAAACATGGTTAGGTGAATCACTGTTTCTGAACTACCCTGTGTGTATTACTTGTGCGCTTCTGCTCTGCGATGCGGTGGCATCATGTCCGGGGTGTGGACCAGCTCCAGGCCCTTCTCTGACCTTGTCCAAAATAAGTCTTTGTGAGATTGATGGATGCTTGGACAGTTTCTCCCTCTGGCTTGCAATAAATGTTGATGTTGTTGAATCATTTCTGTTGGCAGAATTGAGTTTCCTCCTAAAGTATAAATAGCCTGACCTGAGACAGCATCGAATCTTGGATTCCACTGGGATCAGAATTTGTTGTAACGTGTATTTCCAGAACCAGGCAAATACTATAATGCAACATCCCCATGACAGTAGAACAATAAACAAACAAACAAACAAATATAATGACAATTAGTCTTGTTCTTTCGTCCAATTTTATTCTTACAAGATTTTTTTATTCTTGCCCTAAACAATATAGATAGATTTTGTAATGAATGTGTCCCCTGTTCTTTCTTAAATTTATGCTCTAAAACAGTGGGAAGAAAACACGATGCAATAAAACAGTTGTATTTTGTGGAGAAAACATATTTAGTAATGTTATATTTCAATGATAATATTCACTCAAAAGCCCTGGTGGAGTAAACACATTTATATCCCTGTAATTTAAAAGTGTGAGATATAGCAAAAGACAATGCAGATGTATTTGTGAATGTGGTTTATATTCCTGGAAACTATGTGCGCTAGGCAGGGAACAGCCCAAGATGGGGCGCCAAAGTACCTGAAGGAAACCCCATGATGACATGGGGAGAACATGCAAACTCCGTACATCGGGAAAGGTGCCAGACCCCCTGCGACCCTGAATAGGATAAGCGGTTACAGAAAATGGATGGATAGTTCATATTATTCATATCTATGGACAGAATTGCATGTGACAATGAAGGCGTAATGTGACATCAAAAGCTAATTGTGATGCTGATTGTGACATCATAGGAATATAGACATTAACAGAAAAAAGACCATAACCTGCACAACTAGAAAAATTACATCACTCGATTACATGTCGATTTGCCTCTATTAGTTATTGGAGGACACTGTTTACAGCATATAAAAGAGTGTAGAGAATATTACAAGCAACTTAAATAATTTTATTGTTGTTTCATTATTTTCTGCTTATTTGTTTTTTGTTGTTTCATTATTTTCTGGTAATATTGTAATGGCTTCGATTCTCCGTAAGCCTTTGCAAAAATAGGGTAAATAAAATTAGGGTAAATAATTAACCCTGAATATTCTTTTTGTCAACTCCAGTCTGATAAAATAAAAAAAACTCACCATTTAGAAATATTTCTTGCTTTAAAAAAAAAAAACATTTTCACCATCCCAGTGTTGGTAAGTATACAGACATTTTAAACAAAAGACAGCTTGTCAGATCAGAGCTCCAGGCAGCCTGACAGCACTGATGTTTAACTGATGTGGTGCATTCATCTCCTCTGTTCAATGAAACTGTGATGTCGCCTCAAGATTACCCACGAGCCACTGCTCCTTCTCACTCGGTTCCTTGGGAAAAGGGCAAGTCTGCTGTAGGAGCTGCACGAGTCTAAATTACACCCACATATCTTTAGCTGAAGGGCAAAGAGCATTTACAGCACGCTATGGTCGGGGTAGCGCTGTCTTCAGTGTAATGGTTTTCATGTGAACACTCGCAGACACGTCCATGCCCAATTATAACAAGGCGGAACCATCAACTGTCGTGCGAAAGAGATAGCACAGATGGGAAAGCATTTTCCAGAGTATATTTTTAATACACCAGCTGGTCCCGTTGCAACGTAATTTCAGTGATATCAGCCCTGAATCTACAAGTGTCCATGCGTGAGGGAATTCTGACACAAGACCTGCACAGAACCACTACTAAGAAAACAATGACCTGTTACTAAAGTGCTTCACGGGTATTACACGTTTGTTGTAGGTGTTATTCAGATACAAAATATGAAAGGGAACCCTGCATTCCTACAAAGCACAATTGTTATATTCTCTGATGTCCTTTGCACAGATTCATTGTTTTTCATGTGGGCAATAATCTACATCAGGCGTTCAGCAACTGAGCAGTCCCATTCGAACCCAGATTTTATCAGTGAAGTCTGCTGTTAAAATTTTCACCCTCTGCATGTGGCGCGCGAGTATGGTCTCCATGGCAACCACCGCTAAAGCCCCGTGCTGTTTGCGTGGCCATTATGGGCTTCAGGGGAGAGAGAGGGGAGAGATAGCGAGTGTCCGGCTCCCCAGGTGGGGTGCTTGACGCGTTTAATGGTTCGAAGCTGCCCCACACAAACACACGCGTCTCCTGTTACTCCAGTGCAGCCTTCATCCCACATGCGGAAAGCAATGCCAGTGACAGAGAGGATCTTGAGACTGCAATCCTGAGACACAAAACAGTCACATTGATAAATGAAGCCTGAGCATGATTTTTGTTTTTCTTTTGCATTTATCCAAAATAAGATGGGGGTACATTTTTTTTGAGAAAGTAGGGTCAGCCTGTCCCTGGGACACGTGCCGATTAAGGGGCTTGGACAAGTACAGCAGTGGAATCGCTCTGCTGACCCTGGGAGTTTAAAGAGCACCCATCCAATCACGAGCACTGCATCCTAACCCACTGAGCCACTCATGAATATTTCTGGGGGGAAAATAGTGGTATTTTCCTGAGAGCAATGATTGGGTTTTGAATACAAAGTACAGAATTTTGGATTAGCGATAAAGTTTCAAACACCAGAGTTTCAAAGAGGAAAAAAAATACTTAGCAGCGATAAGTTGCCGTATAATGCATACTGAAATTAAAAATGTTAGATAATATATTCTATAATTGCTTTTGAGGAGAAAAATCCTGTTAAGAAATTAGTCTAAGTAAAGAAATTGAAATTGATCCGTGCTTTGCCAGAAATGCCTGCCAGCTTGTTACTTTCCGGCATCGGTGAAGTTGCTTCCTCATTCTGCTATTTTACAATTGGATGTAGATAATCTAGAGCAATGTTTCTCAACTCAGCCCTCAGGTTTCCCTTTACCACATCCTTCAGGCTGCAGAAAATACCCATTTCCATATCACTGAAATAACATCTAACGGCATCTGGGCAGTTATCTTTACCCCTCTGGATCTCATATAAGATTGATTAGGCCATTAAATAACTGCTCTCTTTCCTGAGAACACATGAAATGTCTGAAGTGTAGTTACACAGTGAGCAAAGTGGTAAAATGAGGCTGAAAGGTAATTTATAGGGATGGTAAATTTCACCGATTTGCATCGATGCATAAAACATAAAAGCACAATGGAACTGGCCCAGTATAAAAAGTGTGCACCGGAAACAGTTTAGGATGAACACAGGATGCATCGTTTATTTGCATTGTTAAAATTCGATTTATTAATGCAAAATAGTGATTTAAATAGCAGCTGCTGTTATGAATGTCATTATACTTCCAGATCACAGGAGGACATGTCCTTTATCGTGTACCTGCTTGTGCCTGTAAGGTGTTGCATGCAAGAGCAAGCTCTCTTTTGTGTCTGTGAAGGAAAGAATCACCAGCTTGTTCTTATGTTTATGGAAAAGTGAGGAAGAATCTGTAATACAGTGCAAAGTTTTTTTTTGCTTGCTGTGCTATTTTATATATAAGTAAAATATATATTTAAGATAGAGGCCTGCAAATTTTTGGTTTTATTTTATTGTTTAAGTCATATACACCTGTAGCAATGTAATAACTACTGATTATTTAATAACATGCCCGTGACTTAAATTTCTTTGTTCTTAATGCAATAAAAGTCAATAATGTAACAACTGGCCAATAACTTATTACCATCCATCCATCCATCCATCTGTCCATCTTCAGCCACTTATCTGGGGTCGGATCAGGGGGCAGCTGTCTAAGCAGGGATTCCCAGACCTCCCTCTCGCCAGCCACCTCCTCCAGCTCCACTGCGGGAATATCAAGGTGTTCCCAGACCAGCCAAGAGATATAATCTCTCCAGGGTGTCCTGGGTCTGCCCAGGGGCCTCCTCCCAGTTGGACATGCCCGAAATACCTCCCCAGGTAGCTGTCCAGGAGGCATCCTCGATAGATGCCTAAATCACCTTAGCTGGGTCATTTTGATGCAGAGGAGCAGCGACTCTACTTTGAGCCTCTCGCTAATGTCTGAGCTCCTCATCTCATCTTTAAAGCTGAACCCAGACACTGTGCAAAGGAAACTCATTTCTGCCACTTGTAAATGCCATTTCATTCTTTCTAGTGATGTAGTCAAGACCACCTAAACCAAGACCAAGTCATTACCAAGACCAGAGTGATTCAAGACCGAAACAAGATCAAGACCAAGACAGGGCAAGACCGAGACAAGACTAAGACCAAGGCAGGGCTAGACCAAGTAAAGATCAGAAACAGATTAATGTTTGAGTCTACACAACACAACACACTATAAATTGTGGAGCACAAGCACCATCTTGGGGCTAGGCAGTACGGCCTAAAATTCGTAACCTTATAATTTGAACCATGGATCTATTTTCTTAAAATTTTAGTGTAAATGCTTCCGTACAAATACAACATTTTTTCAAATAAGAGGCACCTTATTGGTTGCATTTGAACTTTGAAGCAGGTTGTTTTACACTTAATCACTGTATTAACCCTTTGAACCCTAACCATTTTTGAACGTTTTTCTATCCCTTTGATTTTAGGCTCATTACATTGTATGTACATGTGTTAGCCACATGTGCTTTATGTTTTTGTTTTCAGGACATTCTGGCCTGCTCAGATATGTCATAAGTTGATGTTTTTATTACTGACACAGTCTTGATACCATCCTTCTTATGAGGGAAAACTACTTGTGCTTATTGAAATTTCTCAATTTTCAGTTTCATTTAATATAAAAATTTGCAGGTACTACAAATATAATCTTATAAATGTTGAGATTAGAGTCTCTATGATGCGGGAATGCAGGGGGTTTCATTGGGGACCTTTCTGTGGCTTAGTATTGTGAAGGAATACATGGTTAGTGCCAGGCAGAAATATCTTTGATTTTGCATCCATTCGGTAACTTGTTGAAGTTATCTGATAGGCAGCAATGCATGATTGTATATTTATATATACACATTACTTTATAACATCTGTCAAATAGAACAGCATTGTTTAGTTTACGATCCACTGAATAAACACAGACATAGCAGATGGTTTTAGAGTCTAATGCTGATCGTTTATTGCATGATGGTGCAATTGTTAACACTGTCATCTCACACCTCTGGAACCTGGGTTTGAGTCTCTGGCAGGGTTCCATGTGTATGGTATTTGCATGTTTTCCCCGTGTCGTCGTGGGGTTTCCTCCAGGCACTCCGGTTTCCCGTCACAGTCCAAACACATGCTGAGGCTAATTGGGGTTGCCAAATTGCCCATAGGTGTGCATGTCTGAGTGACTGGCATGTGAGTGTGCCCTGCGATGGGTTTGCACCCCATCCTGGGTTGTTCCCTGCCTTGCGCCCGCAGCCTCTGGGATGACCCTAAACGGGATAAACGGTTCCAGAAAATGAATGGCCTCATTGCGCACAGGATTATTCTAGAATATTTTAGTGCACAATGCTGCAACTTGGACAACTGGATCAAGTAAACTTTCTCGATTGCAAACATATGAGATTCATATTTGTGCATTATACCTATCCAGAGTTACAAGGCTGAGATTAATGGGTGCGAAAATCAATGCATTTTTCTCAGGGTTAACAAACAGATGAATATTAAGCCGTTCTGAAAAATTCTGAGGCATTTTGATGAGTGATCTTGACTGGTCTTGAAATAAAACCTCTAAAAGTCCTCTATGTCAGAGACTGGGACAAGACTGAGTCAAGATAAAGTCAGTTCTGAGACAAGACCAAGACAGCAAAAAAGTGGTCTCGGAACCAAGACCGGACTCGAGTACTAAAACATTAGTCACTGCACAAAGCTAATCCTCCACCAGGAGAGGGTAGAGAGGGAGGTGCTGATTCTCATTCCCACTGCTTCACACTCAGCTGCCAACCACCGCAGTGCATGCTGCGGGTCACGGCCCAACAGTGGCAACAGGAACCATTTGGGCTAAGCCCAGTTCAAGCCCAGCCTTGGCACATCTGTGGGTCCTTGATCAAGGCCCTTAACCCCCAGCTCCCTGGGCACTGCAACAGGTGGCTACCCTTTGCAACTCATGACCAAAGGGAATGACAGTCTGAGCTGCACGCCCAACCCCCTGAGCTAGACAGCAGTCCAGGGAACGAGGAAACGCAGTAGGGACTTTGGCACACTGAGGCTGAAGGGCGACAAACAGGGAGGAGGACAGGATGGCCAGCAACACCTGCTGGCCGAACAGGGAGGAGACACGAAGGGCGGGGTCGGACGGGTGGTGACCCTGACAATCACATTACCAACATATTAACAGCGCAGAGATATTGAGCGGAAAGCAGCACACGGCCAGAGTGACATTAATATATAATTATTAGTTATAGGCCATATGCCTTTATTATTATGATATGTGACCAATAATACCTGACCAATAACTTCATATTTAGATTGATTTCCCCTCTCTAAACTATTTTGCAAGCACACTCGTATCTCCAGTTCTCCACTGTCAGCGGCCAATTGTCCGCAAGCCTCTCGGCCAGTGCTTGCACGAGTTGCAGGTGTGTCCAACGATGCATCTCATCGTATTGTGTCAAATTGCACTGCATCGCAATAGGGGTGAATTGTAATCGCAATAGTATTAGCTTCATACACAACTTTAGTTTGTCGGATCATTGGCAGTGCATCGAGATGAGTAATACATCACCTCAGTGATGGAGATGCACGTCCCCAGTATTTTCTCTGTGTTGGACTGCTGTGTGCTGTGTCAGTTTGGTTTTCAGGACAGGATTAAGACCAGCCTTTCAATTCCTTGATTTTCAGAAGTGGAGGAAGCTAAAGTTAAACCTCTTTTGCTGTATACAGATGAAGAATTATAATCATACTATCAGAGTCCAGACATGACTTTGATTGACTATAAATTGACATGATATATAAATGTCAGTCTACTGACCAGTGGAATGTCATTAATATAATGATAATACTGTTTTAGCCCAAGCGCATATGATTTCAGTAGTCTTTGAATATGTCATCTTATCTCTTATCATATGTCTCCTATGTGACATATGTATAGGAGTAAGAGTGAAGTTTGGGGTCATGATGTAGGGTCAGCATTTATCTTGCACCGCTGGGCACAACAGTGATGTCATCACTCTGTAGGCCACAGGATTTGAACCAGTGACCTTATGATTATGGGCACCGAGCCACACACTGTTCTATGATGAGACATACTTTGGGTTACTGGTTTTAGGAGCTCATTTGAGATTGTGGTTCCTTTAATAGAAAGAATGATGTAGCAGGTCAGAAACCCCGCAAGATGTCATGGAGATCTATGAGGGCGAGGCTCCGTGTTGCCAATGGCAGCCGTTTTCAATTTAAAAAATCAAATGTTTCTTCAGTTTCCTGGAAAATAGGTTGGATGTATAGGATGGGTCTGTGAATGTACAGCAGGGACTCAACTACATCTCGCTACATTAGCTACAGCATGCTGCTAGTCTCATGAATTATTGTGTTCCATAATACAGACCTGCCATGTTTCTTAAGTTATATGTGAGATACACTGTGACGGTGTGTATGGGCTCACTGATGCTCAGAAGGGGATAGTGAGCCTATTTCAGGAAGGAGATCTGAAGGAAATCTGAAAGAACGGACGAACAAGCTTATGGAGATCCGTCATGATGAAATAATGATGTTGACGTAATGTTCAGGTAAAGGAGGACTGGATGGAATGGAATGGAATTACACCCCCTAACACCAAGTACTGAGCCGCCCCTGAGCTGTACTGTGAAAAGACGGTTTTCCATTGTAAATTATCCGAGCTGTACCATAGCAGCACCCATGCTAAGCTTGACTAAACTGAGCTGGTTGCATCGCCACTGTCTGATTGCTCAAAATGCATGGAGATACCAGTCATCTGAGTCAATACGCATGGATTATCTGAAGGAAAAAAGGCATATTCTATCTATTATTCATTATTAGTAGTATCACACATCGCAATGTATTGATGCATTCCCGATAACTTGGAACTTGAAAATTTCCAACCTCCTATTTAAATAGATACTATAGAACAGCTGAACAAAATGGACTTGTAATGCAAATTTACGCAAGCTAATGCTAATTCCACTTGCATTAGACACTAATATAACGCGGCGATTCTAGACATGCTGCTGGAAATTAGCACATAGTAAATCATGATGTATACCGTGTGAACTGTACATATGTGTCTCTTCGGTTTTCTGTCAATGTTGCTCTCCAAACACAGCAACGCTTTTACCGAGCCGACCCTTCTGCAGCAGAAAATCGAAGAGAGCTGGAACTGCCCTGTAACTAGTGTCTCTTTGTGGTACGGAACGAGTACGACTTGGTTCCTGTATGCCAGTGGAAAAGCGCCATATGTGCTAACTACTGGGCCACTGTTCTGCTAGGATATTGTGTGCTACATATCGGCAGTACATTTATACAAATACAAACATTCATACAAAGGAATCTGAACTACCAGGACTCTCCTCTCCACCGAAGACCCACATAATTCCAGAATAAAGTAGAGTCCAGACAAGACTCCTCCCACTCAGTGTTACCACCTCACTGCTGAAGAACTCTTTGGATTAATCAAAACCAACTGTCCATCTGAATAATTTCTCTTCCAGAGTCTTCAAGTTACCCAGACGATTACATCCCAGTCTCTCCAGCCAATCAGATGCCGACCTGAACTGTTCTTGTTGCCTGTACACCTGGTATTTATGTTTTTGCACTCATTAGCACTGATTTACAGTAAGCTGCCACTGCTTTGTCCTCAATACAAATTGTAACTTTTACATTTAGCAGGATCTGACATATAATGGCAAGTTCCTTTGATCACAGTATGGCAATTGGTAAATAAAACTGAATTTGAATCTAATTATTTGCTTTGTGAGGTGCCCATTTTCTGGCCATGTTGGGTTTGTCCAGGAGAAGCTTTCATTTCATCATTTATTCCAGATGTCGTTCCTGTCACCCTCTTCTCTAGTCCTTGGCACCATTGACATGCTCTCTCCAGCAAATAGGAGAGTCCATGATGACAACAGGTGTCAGCAAGTCACGCATCTCGAGGCAATGATTGCCACTTACGATGACATTGCAGCTGAGCGATGACAGGGAAAAGAAAATATCAGCCAAGACGTTGATGGAATTCAGAACCAAAAGCAGAGGAGAGGGTGTAGTTGACAATCTTTCATTACTGACACGTCACCATTGACTTTTCTCAATTTTTGGGTTTTGCTTTTTCTTCTGTATAATGTGATGAATAATTGTTTTAACTCACACTGTTACCCTCACCAAGAGATGTGTTATGAAGATAAATGGATGGATGGGTGGGTTCATTTGAATGCTTACACTGGCACGCAGTAACATGATTCATTCAGTGGAAAGATGAGAACCCCACTTATACCATGTGACTACATCAATCATGTGACCACATCATTTGCAGCATCGTATGTTCTCAGCCCATAATCTTTTCTGCATCTGTTCCCTGGAAATTTGGCTATTTTAATCCACAGAATAAATACAACTAGAAACTTTAAACTCATCATATCCTTGTTGATCTTTATAATATCGTACTGTTGTATATGTTTGTAATATGTAATATGTTATAGTATTTGCTTGTAATTCATAAGGACTTAATGCATATGCCTGTGTTTTTGTATTTGAACCATAGTAAAATTAAGCTAAACTTACACAAGGTTTCTTCAGTTCTGCATTGCCATTAAAAAGACGAGACCAGTGTTTGGGTGGGGGTGGAGGGGCACGATTAGGATGTTAACTGAAAAGAGGATAATGACAACATTGACAACAAGTTGTTGAAAGCCTTCTAATAGCCCATAAGACATCGACAATAGACATAAAATGCTAAGGGCTTGAATGTCTGCTGCTCCATGCTGTTCCCCATCCCACTGTGCCGCTGATGTGTCTTCTGGTTTTCCAGAACTTTGGTCATGGCTGAAACTATCACATTCTGGGATGTAGTCTGTGAGCCACACACAGTAGTGGTCTAGATACTTTGCCACTGCAGAAGAGTAAATCCTGGGTCATGATGCTAGAGTGTAACATGATAGTCATCCATCCATCCATCCATTCATCCATCCATCTCCCATGACTGCTTACTTACTACAGAGTTGCAGTGAGCCTGGAGTCTCTCCCAGGAAGTAGATAACACAAGGCTGGGCACACACTGGATGTGATTCCCGACCAACACAGGGCACATACACACAGATACAACACATAAACTCAGACACACCACTGGCTATTTAGAGACATCAGTGTTTTTAGACTGTGAGAGTACTGGAAGGAAACCTAGCTGAACCCAGGGAGAGGATGCAAACTTCACACACAGAGCTGGAGGCAGGTTTTCTATGTGACTGTACGACACCAATGAAGCATACAGTATGAACTGAAAATACAAAAGTAGCAAAAAATATTTTATATTGTGCCTTTTAAAATGACTTGCACAGGAACAACACCTGAGCTCGGAACCATGCATTAATTAAAGTAATTTAATCACCACATTCAGAGTAAAGGTCAGACTTCCCCAAAACGTGGGGAGGCAAATTGCCCGAATGACAAAGATTCAAGGCTGACAGAGGTTCCTTCTGCCTACACTCTTGATCACTAAAAATGCGGGTTTCATAATGAAAATGGCTTAAAATGACATTTTAAAATAAAATCCATCCACATTCAAACCAGTTATCCTGGTCAGGGTCAAGGGATTAAAATAACACCCATCCATCCTCTAAAATCATTGGCCTATTCAGAGTCATGGGCATCCAGAGCCTATCCTGCAGGGAACAACCCAGGATGGGGTGCCAACCAATCGCATGGCACATTCACACACCATTCACCCACATAGGCACACCTGCACACGGTTTGGTAACTCCAATTAACCTCAGCATAGTTTTGGACTGTGGAGGAAACCAAAGTACCCACAGAAAACACCACGATGACACGGGGAGAACATGCAAACTCCACACACAGAGCCAGTGTGGAGACTTGATCCCAGGTCCCAGAAGTATGAGGCAACAGTGCAAACCACTGCACCCTACCTCCCTATTCCCTGACCTATAAGGAGCTGGGAGGGAGCAAAAACATGGACCTTCTGGGGCAGTGGCGGCTGGTGGTCTTGCAAACAGGGGAAGTTGCCTAGTCCCCCCCACCCCCATGACCTCATTTAAAATAAATGAACAAACTTTACTAACCGGCTAATGAATGAACCTTACAGAATATGGAAGTTTTAACTGGACTTTATTATTTCTAACCCACAGAGGACAATCCACAAATATGTACCCTGTTACAGTGATGGTTTGCCCTTGTGCTCAGGACTCTCATGCTCTGCTTTTGCTGGGATGGAAGATGCCTGAAAAGGGAGTGGCCAGGGTGCAGGCGGTCACACATTATTTTTTTGACTCCGTTCCTCATCCTAGACGAGTACAGGGCTTCATGCGGGGGGAGAATGTTATGTTGCAGAGCCAAACCAGATAAAGTTGGAGGATGTAATAATTAATTATACTGCAGCTATGTAGAACTTAGCCATGAACTTCTGCGACAAGCTCTTTAGCTGATACAAGACGTATAGGTGCTGTTGGGCCTTCTTAGTAATGGAGGTGATGTTTGTGTCCCTTTTGAGGTGCTGTCGGGCCTTCTTAGTGATGGAGGTGATGTTTGTGTCCCATTTGAGGTGCTGTTGGGCCTTCTTAGTGATGGAGGTGATGTTTGTGTCCCATTTGAGGTGCTGTTAGATGGTGGTGCCCTGAAATTTGATGGTTCCAGCTCTAACGGGAGTGTTTTGTATGACCAAAGGAGGTGGTGTTGGGCTTTTTTTCTCCTGAAGTCAGTGATCATTTCCACCATATTATTGTGTGTTCAAGTCTAATTTGTTTTCATCACACCATGACACCACTCACCTTACTTCTTTTGTATAGTTGGACTCATCCCCATTTTTGATGAGTTCAATCAGGGTGGAATCGTCTGCAAACTTCAGGAGTTTTACAGAGTGATTTTGTGAGATACAGTCTTTGGTGTACAGGGAGTAAAGCAAGGAAGAGAGAACAAATCCGTGTGGGGCACCAATGATGAGTAGGATGGGATCTGAAATGTGGTTGCCTGTCTTCACGACCTGTTTCCTGCCACTTAAGAAGACATTGATCCAGTAGCAGAGAGAAGTCAGAACATCGAAAGTCCTGAGTTTCTCAAAGAGTAGATCTGGGTTGATCATATTGAAAGCAGAGCTGAAGTACACAGATAGAATCCTAGCATAAATCTGAGGGCTGTCCAGCTGTTGCAGAGTATAGTGCAGAGCCATGTTGATAATGTCATCAACATATCTGTTTGATCTGTAAGCTAATCTAGAGGATCCTGGAGAGTTTCAGTAGTGGTTTTGGAGATTGCTGGATTATTTTCTCAAAGCACTTCATAACTACAGAGGTTAGGGCTGCCGGACTGTAGTCATTCAGGCAGGAGATTTTCTATTTTTTTTGGAACTGGAATGATGACTGAAGATTTAAAGCAGGCGGGTCCTGTGCACTGGTTCAGGCTCCAGTTAACGAGGTCAACAAAAACGGAGGCCAGTGGATCAGCACAGTGCTTGAGTGTGGCGGGTGAGATGTGGTCAGGGCCAGCTGCTTTCCTGATCTTTTGTTTCTGGAGTATGCGTCTCACTTGTTGATCAGTGATTGTGATGGGTGGGCTCCTGGGAACCTTTGAAGAGAGTGCTGGTGGTGGTGGGGGGGGCAGACAAGGTGTTGCAAGATGACTGTGGTCAGGTTTGGAGGAGGGGGTGTCAGTCCTTTGTTAAGTGAAGTGAAGGGTCTGCTTCAGTGATTGGCGGTTATTGGTGTGTTCGATTATTTCTCGGAGCTCGGAAATTCTGAGATGAGTGACATCACGTCCGACAATCTCCCGTTCGAGCTACCACATCTCGGAACAAACATGGCTGCCTCCATGAACATGATGTTATGTGTTGCTACTTTATATTTGAGCAGATTTGGAGTGAGATTATTTTTTCTGAGAGACAAAAAAACAAGAAACACAAGCTAGTCAAACCACATTAAATGCTTTATAAAATATTTTAGCAGATCCATAGCGATATTCTTTTTCCGAGAGGCAAACAAACTACAAATAAACAAAAGACACTAACGAGTCTGGTAAAAATCTGATACTGCATGCTAGGATACTGTTTACAGTCATGATATGGTATTCTCTAAATCGACCATGTGCGATTACATTTATAACTATTAACACATTTAACAAAATAAACATTTTTAAATATGTATAAAATAGAATTACTGTTCACTGTATAAGCCGCCATGTTGAAATGACGACATAGGGGCAACTCGGACAACAAATTTCTGTCCGACATCAACATCACAAAAGAGGCATGTTTCCGACGGGAAGTGACGTCTTTCATGACGTTTCGTGACGTTTTCATCCGAGTTCCGACTCGGAGAGAAATAATCGAACGCAGATATGGATTGAAGTTGGTGACAGTGTGAATTCCCTTCCATATGGAAGAACAGTCATTAGAAGAAAAATATTGCACTAGTTTGTCGCTGTATTTGTGTTTCACGGCTTTGACTGCCTTATTGAGAGCATGTCTTCTTGAATTACACTATGTCGCCACGCTTGTGGGCCTCTTCTTTGGAAAAGCGTAGTCTCCTCAACTCAAATCATATCCACAAGAATAGGAAGCAACTTACACCTGAAATGGGTTTTGCACATTTGTGGATCACTTCCCTCTATTTGCGGCTTCGCGGATTTGCAGAAAAAAATGCACAAATATGAGGTGCAGTTATTAGCTACATCAGCAGGTGGCGATATACTGGAAGGCCCTTTTGTTAGCGCTAATGTGTTGTTGGTGTTAATAACAGCAGCAAATCCAATTCTCTCAACCAAAACGCCATATGGTGAAAAACATGAATGGTGATTTCATGTTCGTCAAAGTTTCCGCTGTTTAACAACTGTATAAAGTAATGTTATTTTTACACAAATCAACTCAGGTGAAACAAAAAATGTGCGTTTTCGGGATCTGCCACACACGCTTTCATACTCTCACGCTCAAACAAGAAATCTTAAGGCAAATCTATATTATTCCATTATAAACTTAACATTAGTTATTTCAAAAGCATTGAAGCAGTTCGCAAAGTCTTGAATTTGCAACCCCACGTTTTATTTGTAATGAAAAGTAAGATGCACTGTTTTTGGCTGATGCGGCTTGTCATTCCGTTTGCGTTGTTATTACGACACATATAAATATAAGAACATTACATGTCACGTCTTATATCTTTTCTCACTTAATAAATTGAATAGAAAGGCCTTTGTTCTGTTATATTTATTTGATTTCACAGCTGTAGGTCCTCTCTGCTGCCGACAACTGTACCTCTAACTCTGACGCAGTAATTTCTGTACCACTAAGCCACATTTTTCAAATAAAGTATTTCCATCTATTTTACAATTATTTTATAACAAAAGAAGCAAAGAATTTTTCCTCATTTTTTCTGAATCAGATTGGATGGTTTCCCCCTCAAATTTGTGTAAGGGAAGGATTCAAATTTTTAAAGATACATAAGTTCAATTCACCTGTGGGGTGAAATCTTCTATTGGAATAACAATATCCTCACAGAGAGAATAGACTACAGGGGTGAAAGACTTTAATCCAGGGAGCAACAAAACCTTACAGGTTATCCATTACTGCCTTCTCTAGCTTTATGACTAAGAAGAATTGATGAATATCTGATCATATTTTAGGTCAAATATGAGAAAACCCCATGACTTGGACCAGGATAAGTGTTTAGAAAATGGATGGATGGATTTATTTTTGTTGGAAAAAGTGTGTGAACCCCTAGGATTATCACTTCAGAAAAGGAGCAAAGTAAAGTCATGAATGTCAATCAATAAGATGAAAACCAGGTATGAGTTTTTGGTAGCCATGTTCTGTTTAAAAAGCATAACCTTAGCCCACTTTTTCCAACAAAAACATTTAATGTGGTATGATTTTGATCAATGAATGAACATCTTGTGTTTTTTATTGCCCCCCTTATCAATTTTTATGACTTGAGCTGATGAATATTTGATCATATTTTAGGTGAAATACGTGCAGCCATTCAGAAAATTCTACAGGGTTCACTAATTTTCTAGAACCACTTTAATGATTTTATGTTTTATTCTGGGTTACTCCTACATTCATGCAGATATGGACTTTGTCTTTAAATTCTTGGGTGTTCATCTGTCTTATGCTGTCTGGTTTAGGCAGGCCATCACAGGGCGCACACAAACAATCGCGCATTATGATCACAGTATTGTCACACTATGACCCTGTATTGAATAAGCAAGAAAATGGATGCAGTGGTCATTAAAGACACAATGTCCTCCGAAGCACTAGATGGCACCAAAACGACACATAGGCAGTTTCACACGGGTCTTTTACAGTCATATCATAGCATAGTATGGACGTTCTCAGTTTAAATGTCGGTTCTGTAGATTGTAGTAATAAGAAAGCGAATAAATATATTTATAAGATAAGTGACTTATTTAACATTGTCCTAGAAATATACCGTTATATTAGCGTTACATTTCAAGAGCGGTACGATTGTCGGTCATTGTAATGTTATAATGACAGTGATTCCGTGCAGCATATATACGTGCACTCATGCATTAGTGCCTCGATAGAGTTAGATTATAGTAAGATTGTTCACGTTGGCGACCATGTCGCTTCCAGCCCTTCATAACACGAGTGTGTTTTACCGGAGGATCCTGGCTCAGTTTCCGCAGGACATAAGTCTTGCTTTTGCATATGGATCTGGCGTGTTTAAACAGTCTGGCACCACCCAAGGTGAAATGGGGGTAAGAAATAAGACACCAAAACCGATTGAAATTAACAAGCTAACTTCATACTCATTGTGCAAGGGATTTTTGCATGTAATTTAGCATTGGGCACCTTCTTTTCTAACAGTGTATATATATGTATATACAGTGGAAACCGCTAATAGTAATCATGTTGATCGTGATCAACCGGTTATATGGATTAAAAAGCTCGGACACTTAAATCATGTACAAATACTGTTTAAATAATTCGCGTATAGTAATCGAGAAATCCGCCTACAGTGCTCATTTTCTGGTATAAAAATGGAAAAGTCTAAACTAACGATAGAGTAATTCTTTTCTTTTTTTTTTTTTCCTTACTTGAGTTTGATTGGCCTACTTTGCCTCGCGATAACCCACGAGCTTCCGGTTAAGTCCCTGAGGAAAACGCCGCATGCACAGAAATCATGACGGGAAAAAGAAAGTCATTTTCTCTTAATGACAAACGTAGACTCATCGAAGCTTATGACAAACTGCCAAAAATGAGTCAACGAGTTGCAGCAACGAAACTTGGTATTCCTCAGGCTACTTTGTGTAGTCTACTCAAACGGCGACAAACAGTCCTGGCTGCTAATAATGGAGACAGAAAACGAATCCGCTCGGGGAAAGCACCCGTGGTTGAAGCCGCGCTTGTTAAATGGATTGATAATGCTCAGTCATGTAATGCTCCCCTAAGCGCCCCCTTGGTGAAGGAAAAAGCAGAAGAACTGGCAGCAAAACTGGGAGAGGACAATTTCAAAGTTTCCATTGGCTGGTTTGAGCGATTTAAAAAGAGAGAGAATATTGTTTTTAAGAAACTGCATGGGGAGGCTGCTGAAGCTGACATGGTGTCACCTGGTGAATGGCTTGAGGACCAGTGGCGACAGATGAGACAAGAATACACGGAGGAAAACATTTGGAATGCCGCTGAGAGTGGAATTTATTTTCGAGCACTACCTCACAGTACTTTTACCTTTAGATCTGACAATAAAAGAGGTGGGAAGAAACTTAAGGAAAGGATCACCGCTCTCTTCGCCTGTTCTGCTGCCGGGGAAAAGAAGGAACTTTTTGTTATTGGCAAAAGTCATAACCCCCGCTGTTTCAATTATGTGCACACACTTCCTGTGAGGTACGCGGCCAATGCTCCTGCATGGATGACTCGCAATCTCTTTGTGGGGTGGTTGAAGGAATGGGATCGAAAATTGGCCCAAGAGAGAAGGAAAATTCTGCTGCTTGTTGACGGTTCTCCAGCGCATGACATAACAAACACTACACTGAGAAACATCCGAGTTGAGTTCCTGCCGAAGAATGCAACCTCCTTTCTCCAGCCATGTGACCAGGGGATCATCAGAACAGCTAAAGCTTATTTTCGCAAGGAGATGGCACGCACTGTATTGCAGAAAATTGATGAGGGGAGCCCAGCTACTGCTGTAGATATAGTCAAAAAAATAAGTCTCCTGGATGCTGTTCTCATGCTACGGGACGCCTGGGCTGATGTCGGGGCCTCCACAATAAGAGATTGCTGGAGGACAGTAGGTCTGGTCATGTCACTAAAGGAGGAACTGGAAACTGTTGATCCACCTGCTGAGATCAGCGCTGAGGAGTTTGAACAGTGGATTGCAGTTGACGACAGTACCCCTGTATCAGAGCCTGTTACCGATGAGGACATAATCGCTGCGGTGAGAGAGGGCTTCGGTATGGGTACCGATACCAGTGACGAGGAGGAGGAAAAAGTGGAGACCGTGGTGCCATCCCGGGCAGAGATGAGGAATGCCATCCGCATTTTAAAGACTGGTCTGCCCCATGTGGGTTTCAACAATTTTGACCTGTTACATCACTTTGCAAAAGAAGTAAACTTGGTTTTGGACAAAACCACGATCCGAATTTGTGAAATGACTTATCCACATGGCACAGAGCCGACACACAAAACAGAGGTAGCCTGATTTTTTTTTTTTGTTGTTATTGCAGAAGACATTATAAATAAGTTTGATTTCTAATTCTGTTACCTTTTCTGTATTGACAGCCTACAGCTTATTTTCAGTTCTGTTAAAAATTGAGAAATGCGCTGAAAGCCATGGCCTATTTGCAATACTGACATACAGTTTTGTGTTTTGTAAACCTCACAATACTTTTATGTTTTAGGCTATAGCATAATAATGATTTGAATTGCATTAGGGTATATTTTGTATACAGTACTCTACTGTTTTAGTGTGTTTGAATTATACACAGTTCAGTAGTTTACATTGTACAGTACTGTAATTTTGAAAAGTGCTGGGAACAGCTGTACTGTATTTTGAAAGAGTCAATAAAATTCAGTAAATAGTGACACTGTCAGCCTCATTACTTTATATTGATGATTTAATATACAAATGTCAGTCAGATGGTAATCTGCCTGAGAGATAAAGACACAGCAAAAAATTTGGTTGTAATGATCATCCTCTTATGCTGATCAATTTCACCCAGATAGACGGGATCACTATAAATGGTTTCCACTGTATATGTGACGTAAATGGCACTAATTTACATAGTTTAAATAAATTACACCTTATGAATACTGTAAATGTTTTCCATCAGAAAAACATGTTGGACTTCGTATTTTCTGTGGATGATCCAGTCACCTGGCACACGATGAATCTAATGCAGAACCGAAAGCATTACTCTTTCCTGAAGTACCTTGGGCCCAAGAAAATCAGCAGTATTCAGAATGATCACGGTGCTGGGGTTTATTACAACACTCTAGTTCCAGCTGATGGAAGGGTAAGAGTTTCTGAAACTGAGGGCATGTTGAGTCTCGATTACATTGCCAGACATGACACTGTTCTGTTGTGCCCCAGATAATAAAGTATGGTATCATCAGCACTGATACCCTGATTGAAGACCTGCTCTACTGGAAGACATTGTACATTGCTGGAAGACTGCACAAACCCGTGAGTGTGTTTTACATTTACATTTTCTTTATTTAGCAGATGCTTTGGTCCAAAGAGATGTACTAGTTAGGCAAACAGCACATTACAAACAAGTAGTTGTCAAGGAGTTGACTATGCATAACTGCAGCTCGGCTGAGCTTCCGGTGAATGCTCAGGTGCAAATATATGCGGTACTGCAGTAAGAGCAACAAAATAGCTGTGAAAAAATAGCAAGAACCAAAAGGACAAATTTTCCTGATCAAGAACCTAAAAGGCTTTACTTAATGGAACTCATATAGTATGTAAATGTGGTTCCATAAAATGTATCACATGAAAACTTACAATGGTTTTCTCAGTATGTTTCTAATTTTCCACATCTAAGCTAAATAGTCATCTTAAGCATTCAGATGTTATAATGACTTACAGTACTGTGCAAAAGTCTTAGGCAGTCAAAAGAAAATGCCATTTCAAAACCTCCCCTAAAGACACCCCTGTATTTGTAACAACCATCCAAAACCCCCAAGTATTTTTTGATTCTACCAACAGTGCACCTGCTATGGCAAATCAATACTTCATTGACTTTTTAAAAATAATGTAATTTATTAACTGAGCTGGTGATGCACTTTAAGAAATGCATGGAATTGCTGAGGCGCCCCTGAGGAGAGGTTTGGGAACCGTGGCACTCATCTAACCACCCAACAAATATCAGTAACATTTTGGAGAACAGAAGAAATTCTTGTTTATTTGTATCGTATTACTCTTAATTTGCATATGTTCGCATATTAAATTGTGTATTTTTTCTGAGCAAATATAGACTCATATAAATACCCATATAAATTGCTTTAAACATTTTCTTTGACTGCCTGTGACTTTTTCACAGTACTGTAGATATCACACGAGATATAATGGCCTTTAAATTGAAATCATTTACATTGTATTTGTTTATCAAACACTTTGATCCAAAGTGATGTAGTTGAGAAAATAGGCCATGCTTAATGACCCAATGTTCACATCACTCTGCCAAGCACATGACTTGAACCAGCAACCTTTCGATTACAGAGTCCTAACCCTGAGAGCCACACACCACCCCATAAAGCATTCTCTCTCGTGTTGTTAAAAGCCAGCCTGTCAAAATAATATTTTTACTGAACAACTTAATAAGCTTTTGCTTTATAATGATAGTAAATTATGTTGCTTTATTGGGGACCCCCGAGGGCTTTACTTTAGTCTCCTCTGCTACCACCCCCTGCAGGTATCACAGCAGCCATTTTGAATCCCATCATCTTTTTTTTTATCAGGAGTGAAATTATTTGACCAGGCAAAGAATGGGTAAAATTCCCACTGTCACACCATTTTTCTTACACTAGGTGCGATGGGGTCAGTGATAACCATTGTTAATTAAGACCTGAGTTTAATTCCACATGACAAGGATGGCACCCTCTGTTATATAATGTTCCCATTGCTGCAAGTTAAACATAGGGAAGGGTGCCACCTGGTGGCCAATCAGCACTACCCACAGAAACTTTACCTGCATACCTACTAAATATCTCAATTCTGAGCAATTTCAGATTTTCAGGAGGTGGATCTGACAGTGTCAATTATATGTTGCAGTTGTAACAACAATATGTGAGATCTAAAAAATATGTATGTAATTATTAAGAGTTACACTACATCCATTTCTACAATACATATCTATTTACTTTTACTATGCAAAGAAATTACTGTAGCTTGACTGTTATTTAAGTCTAATTTTAAAATTAATTATATTGTCTCTATTCAGTTGTCATACTTTCACATTTTCATGCCATAATTACTGACCAAAACTTAATGTTTAATAATGTTTGGCTTGTATGACCCTGAATTGTAATAGCCTATATAATTGAAGTACTTTTTATTTAGGTAAAAATGTATATTTGTCTGTATCAGAGATGCAAGCAAGGTGTGAGCAACATAAATGTTGCACCGATCAGTGTTTTTTTGTCCCCAACACCATTTGTGTGTTTCTGTAGGTCAAAATACTTCTCCAGAATGATAATGCGAAGCTCCGGGCCGCCCTGGTGGCCAATCTGAAAAGTGCGGTCACTGCCTCCTTCCTCATGCTGCCAGAAAGCTTCTCCGAGGAGGACCTCTTCATGCAGATCGCTGGGCTGTCGTACTCAGGTAAGCCCTAGGGGTGCTGCTTCTGCTGCCGCGTGTGTTCAAATTTCCGTAAAATTAATGACACTCAGTTTTTCATAATCGTGGGAAGCCATAATTGTAATCGTGATTCAAATTCGATTAATTGTACAGCTCTAGGCCAATCCCAGTGAATCTTACATAGGCCAATCCCAATGAATCTCACATAGGCCAATCCCGGTGACTCTTACATGCAGCATAGCATTTGCTGGCTTTCTGCTGCCAGGCCAGATGGAGCAAAATTTGGGGCCAGCTAGTGCCTGGGGTGGTGTGCCATTCTGTGGAGAATCTCATGCTGCCATAAGCTGCGATCTACCTCGCTATCGTCATGGCTTCGACACGCCAGTGGGTCCACTCCGAATGCAAATATGGAGGAACATGTTGGTGCAGGTGACGCAGTGAAGCCCTGCGTGTGAGCTTAACTGGCAGGCAGCTTCAGTCACCTGACAAATTTTGGTATCCATATTAATATCATTTTTCCATTAATCTTTTGTAAATAATGTTTATACTGGTTTTCAGGTCAGTTATTTGAAATATAAATTTAGATGCTGTGATGTAAATATAGCAAAGTGATACTTTTCCATAGATCTATATAAATCAATCCATCCATCTTCCATCTGTTAGTTCAGTACATGAGCTGAGAACCTATCCCATAAAACATGGGGTGCAGGGTTGGACTTTAAATGATGATATTATGAAGCATGATTATTATTATTATTAGATGTCATCGAGTCATACATGACACCAGGGAAGATAGCATTCTTCCGTTCTATCTTCCTCCTTAAGTGTCCCAATGGCACGTTGATTGTTTTTGTGGTGATTGTGCCCGTTCATCTTATTGCTAATCACCCTCTTCCCCTTTGTTATAATGAAATGGGTCCCTACGTTGGGCAGGTTATTATTATGTGATACAAACATTAAGATGCCACTGATGGTCAAATTGTTAAACAGATCTTTACGGACAAATACCATAACATTTCATATTGAAAATGCATTTTTTTAAAAATATTTTGGCCTTTACTAGCACCAAGAGAGAGATAAAGTGGGAAGTATGTCTGCTTTTGCAGACAGTATTTATCTAAGCAGTGTGCAGTTTGCCTTCTGATTCTTCGTCATTTATTGTAAAGAACAGCAAGCGCAGTTTGCATAATCTACGTCAAGGTGTGTCTGGTGTCTTCAGTGATTTGACTGTTTAGGCTGCTGCCACAGTAAATCGTGATGTGGTGTGAATGCGCTCATGTTTCCGTGTTCCGCGTGACTGCGCTCCCTGGGAGTGCCTGTGGGTGGCGTACAAGTCACAGCAAGGAGCCCGGACGTTCAGCCCGGCCCCGATTTGCTCTGTTGCCACTCTGAACTGACACAAGGTTTAATTTCACGGCTCTGCGTGAGAAAGCTCAGTCTCCTTGCCGTGTGGACTTTAATAAGGCCTCCGAGGCTGCGGCCAGACCCTTCTCATGCTGGCAGGCTGTAGTAACAGCATTGACATTTGCCAAACCAAATAGCTATCTGTTGGTGGTAGTGAGACGGGCCTACCGTTGTTGATGGTGGCTTCACTTTTCAGAGGCCCGAACATCCTACTCATTACACTCCGCATGTTTTCCTACTTGCCTGCTTTTTAGAAAAACTTCTCCCTGATGCACTGCCATCCCGTTTACATTTGGATAACTGTTTTCAGACTAATCTCAGCTATTAACCTGGTGCGTATCTTATCCAGAGAGAATCAGGGCTTTTGGCACGGCCAGCTAAGGGTTTGAAACGTGGACGAAGTCTGGTTCTGCCCAGGCCTGGAAATGACAGTGAGTGTCCAGGGAGCACCTCATGGTTTTGGCAAAGCCTGCGCTGATGCAGCGTGGTGACGATAGCTCTCAGGAAAAGTACCGCGATTCGCTTGGCTAATCTACTTTGCCATTCGAGTATGAAATACACCGTGTCATTTATCTCGCTCTAGTGGTGACTGGTTTAACCTAAAGTTGTTATTCCCCAAATTACCTTTGTCCCTTTCGAACTGCCAGACCGGTTCAGGATTATGCTTTTGGAGTCGTGAGTGTTTTTTCTTTCTTTTCTAATTGCAGGGGATTTCAGGATGGCGCTTGGTGAGGACAAATCCAAAGTTTTCAACATTGTTAGGGAGAACATGCAGAACTTCCAACTTCTCTACAGCAGCATTCTCCAGGAATGCCCACAGGTGGTCTACAAGCCACAGCAGGGGAAGCTAGAGGTAGGAAAGGGGCCCTCTGAGTGCATCACATGGTATGGGCGGAACCATTTGGGGCAGTTCAGCTCGACCAATCGGAAGAACCCCAGTTTTTTTTTTTTTTTTTAAACTAGGGCGGACCAGCTCACCTGGACTGGAGGGGGAAGTATTGTGCATTATAGTCTGGTTGGCTTGGTTTTTACTTTGGTGTAACGTTCTAGCCCGCGGGGTAGAGGAGTGCTCACCCTCTTATACATTTACATGCAGCAGAGACCAACAAGTGAAACAGTTTAGTCACATGGAGCTGCTATCAAAAATGTTTCTGGTTCATATTCCAGGATTGTTCCTACTGTTCTTGTCCTCAGGCAAAGGTGCTTGAACTGAATTTGCTTATTGGAGTCTCTCACTGTATAAATGGCAGAAACATACCCTTTTACCCGAGTGTCCTAGATACAATTAATTAATTTCAAAGATAATTAATTATTTGCCAGATGCTTCGCTCCAAAGCAGTACATGAGTGAGGAAGGCTTGGGGTCAGACAGCAGGGTCAGCAAGCATGCGGGACCCCTAAAGGCTGACTTATACTTTTGTGTAGAATCTATGCCATAGGTATGGCGTAGGGGCGTACACACCGCCGCATTCTGATATGCACTTCCCCAGAAACCATGGCACCACAGGCCACAACAACTGTGATTGGTCTGCTTGGCAGCATTGCACCTCCTCCTATGCAAATATTTTGTTGTTTGTTTCCAGCTGGGGGGGGGGGATTTTAGTGTGGGACAAGTTGTGTTTAGCTCGTTGCTAGCCTGCTGTTTTTGTCGCGATTACAGCCGTTCACACTTAAAAAAACAACAGTTACAGCCGTTCATGCCAGGGCTGCACAATATTAGAAAATTTCAGATAACACATCGTGGTGTTTTGCACTAGATTTTGCGCTAAATGCTGATATTTATAAAGCAAAAATGGAGATCAAAATAAATCGATTTCTAACAAACCCGTCTATGAATGATTTAAACAGCAAGAAAATTATTATGAACGGCTTGGAAAGCGTATGCAGAGCTCATGCAAAAGCAGTGGCGGTAAACTTTAAACTGATTTTTAAATGTATACTAGATAATCTTGAAAAGGAACCATCATTAAAATTGCAAAACTTGCTAAGTTTTGTTTCTTATGACAATAATATTTTGTCGATACTTAAAGCCACTGTGCTCAGAGAACTAGTGTTTTAGGGGTGTAACTGCAGAGCGACACAGACACACCAGCGTACATGTGAAAATGCTCACAACAGCATAGGCTTGACACAGAAGTATAAATCTGCCTTAAGAGTTAGACCCAGCAGTAATATAATTACTCGGGATTCAAACCTATGACCTTCTGGATATGGGCATGGATGCATAACCCACTGAGCTTCACACCACCCTCATGTCTACTCATGTGCCCAGCACTTTCCCAACCTGATGAACTTAGCTTCCACTTAACTGTTCTAGTAGTTACTAGAACCTTTTGCACTGGGCCACCTTCTTACAAGCTGTGTTGTGTCTTCTGAACTTGGTCATATCGTTTTAGCTCTTTGAGCTTTTGTCTTGCTCCCTGTGGTCTTTCGTTAGGCAGTTTGGGCCAGCGCTGCAATTTATAATGCCTAAGATATTTGATTTCCTGTTGGGTAACGTGGAGCTTCTTCCTTGTCTTCAGGTTGACAAGAGTCCTGAAGGCCAGTTTACCCAACTGATGGCTCTGCCCAGGACTCTGCAGCAGAGGATCACCCACCTGATGGACCCGCCTGGGAAGAACCACGATGTGGAGGAGATCCTACTGCAGGTGGCCCAGGACCCAGACTGTGGAACTGTGGTACAGCAAGGTGGGTCCAGCTATTGTAGCTGCACACTCAGCCAGCCAGAGCTGCTTGCACTCAGAGCTGCATTTATGTGACATGGACAGGGTGCCAGGTTGGCTAGTCCTGGGATGTAGACCTAGCTGGTCTGGCACCGCCGTCACCTATCTGGCTGCTTCCTCAGGTCCAGAAACCACAGGCTAACCTCAGACAGAAGTGAAAGGACATTTTCACTGAGGTCAAACGGGATGACAATGCCAGGAAACTGATCTCCTTTAGACTGGCCCATGATCTTATTATTACACAATGAAATAAGTCATTATATCTAAATATTTATACATTAGACTCATATTTCCAGCCTCCCAACATTGAACTACATTCATTGCTGTTCGTCGCCAGACAGACGCAATGTATCTGAAGAAGATTTCATGACATAAACGCATAACTGCCTCTTTGTATTCCTAAAGTTTCACTCTATGAGATCACACGGTAACATTTCTGTTCCAGTTTTTCTGTGCTGAGTCAATGGTCACATGGTCTGCTGTCTCATTCAGACTTCATGCTAGGAAACAATGTACTGTTACTAATAGAACCCATATTTGGGTTCTGTTACTATTAGAACCAAAAAATGCCTTTCTTGGTTATTAAAAATAAATAGCACATGCACAGTCATTCATTGGAAGCTCAGCCTAGCTGTACTTATGCCTAGTTAGCGTTGTGACAGTTGTATACTTGCGATGTACTATCTGGCACACTTGTGTGCCACTATGGCCAAAAATGCCTGGTAGATAAATAATTGTAAATGCATCTAAGCGCACAAATTCTGAATTTCACATTCATCTTCTGTAATTCTTGCTCTGCAATGTTAGTAGAATGACTGTCATTTCATGTGGCAATTATGACACAGTTTGAGGACAAAGTGGAAAAATACGTTACTATAACCGTATCAAATATCTGAAATATATCTTAACGTAATTTGTCAGTTGAAGTCCAGTACTTGAACTTACTGTACTCGCTTAACCCGTTGGGCCTGAAATGTCAGGTAAAAAGTCAAATCCAGTTACACCAGTGACCGCACCCATGATATGTTGTGGAAATAATTACATTTCTGTGGTGTTAGGATAATGTTCCAAGACTGCAGAAGTGCTGTGTTTTCATGCTGTACACAGAAGATGTTGACATCTCACAGTCACAACCTTTACCAGAACAAGAAATCTTTGGTCCTTGCTTACTTACGTGGTGTAAGAGCGTGACAACAGACTGATGGAGATTTCTGAACAGTACATTATTCTAACGGTGTGTTCCCCTTTCCTTTTTTAAGGAATCTCATCGATAGTCAAATCATCCAGCATCACGCAGAGTCTGAAGGGCATCGCCACCGCGGGTGAGACGCTTTCAGTCAGCACTGTGGGAAAGACACCTGTGCTGCTTGCTCACGTTGCATTTCTGGCATGCAGATTTTCATATTAGTGCACAGACAGGCAAAAAACAGATTATGGCAGCTGCACTTCAAGTAGTTCATGATGCAACCCTTTTAGTGTTGAGTGTAAAGATGCCAAAAGACTGAAAATGGCTTATACTTCATCGGGGGGGGGGGGGGGGGGGCCGGCGGGCGCGGGGGGCGGGGGGGGGGGGGGGGGG
>JAODLD010000136.1:6513095-6527413 GCA_026781065.1 Mormyrops boulengeri
CCCCCCGGCTTACGCTGAATGACTGGATTGTTGTTGTTTTTTTCTTACCGTGCTATTCAGCCGTTGGACACCAAGCCAGTCACACACTGTTGACTGAGCTTTTCCCAATTACACTGTGTTTGTGGGTCCTTGTTGTCCCCTTAAACTACCCACAATTGGAGACAATGGATTAAGGGGCTCGCTGAATAGGGACACTGTTCTGACTTGGCTTGGATATTCTGCAGAGTGTGTGAAATATGAGACAATGGCTGTTTAAAACCAATGAGAACCATTTTCTTTAGCATTGAACAGAGGTAGGGGGAGGTGGGGGGTTGGAAATTGGTGGTGGTTGGCTGGGGGGAGGTGGACTTGGAGGTCTATTGCGTGAATAGATGCTTCTAATCCTCTTTGCGAGCGAGAGTAAAGTTAGGGCAGAGTCTGTAATCTTAGTGATGAGAGAGGTCACTTGAAAAGCGAAGAACTGGTTTAAAAATCCCTCTTGGCGCATAATTTACTTTCATTTGCGGACTGCGTTCGGCTTAGAATGCAAGTCTAGTGAAGGTTACCGGGGTTTAAAGTTTCCGCGGGTCATTACTGCTCCAAAAAGTCGAGAAGGATTTTCTCTTGTTGGAGCTCCGTGGGATTAGTACGTTTTTATTCAACATTGAATTTTAATTTGCCTGAAAAGTTTGCAATTCACTTTATGTGTCAAAAGATTGGTTATGCCCTAAATGTATAATTGTGTGTTAAGATTTTTCAGTCTTATAATCAGTGAAATAATATATGACAATGTAATATATGAATATTTCCTTAAAAATAAACATCATTTATAACAGCTGTCGTTCTACCTTAGAACTATACCATCAGCAAAAGAATGAATGAGCTAGGTAGTTGGAACTAGTTGCAAAGAAGTTTCATCCCACTAGATTTTACTACTTGATATGATTTCCAGCATCCGCTCGCCGCCTCGCCCGGTTCCCGCAGTCCGGTGCGGTACAGTTGTTCCCCTGGAGTCCCATCAGCTATCACGTGCTTCGGTGCAACGCGGCAGTGACAACGCACATTTTCGACAGTTATCACATGGACTTCCTGTACAACACAAGTTTGTTAATTATGTTCAGCATTTATAATAATGAAACGGGTGGTTTTAGTTAACATTTTAAGAGCGTTTACACCGGTCTTTTGATCAGTACAATTATTCCAGTTGTTTAACATGAGACATAAATAATTCCTTTCGTATGAAGAGCTGAGATCACAGTTGTATTTGTGTTTTTTTTAATCAGCAAGACTTAAGCACTATTGTAAAAAAAAGTTTAATTTCTGTCTTACACCACTTGCATGTTTGGGAATATGTCGTGCCAGAGTAAGATCTTGAGCAAGACGGGATTGGGGTTACAGGAGGTGGGTCAGGGGCCTATATCACAAAGCTAGATTTCTTACTTAGCTGAATACTTACTGCGAATACTGCGATTTAAGGTAGTCTGGGCTAAATATAAGTGAATGAATATAAAGTCCATTTAAGCTGGAGTACCTTAAATCCATCGAGTTATCTGACTCAGCTAGAAATCCTGCTTCGTGCTGCAGGCCCCAGGAGCGAGGCGTCCCTGTGGCTTCCCCTGCGTCCAGCTCCAGTGTAACGGCACGCCCTGTCCGTCGTCACTGCGTCGTATCTCTGCCTTTCCATCAGGCTGTGTTTGGCGTCGTGCTCTAGGGGTTTGTTTTCTGGAATCCAAAACGACTGCTGCCTCTCCTCCTGTGGGACTGGGACTAGCATGGGGCCTCCTCCTAAATATGCATCTACTTTTCAGTCATCTACCACACAGAGAGGCTATGGGCATGGGACTTACTCCATGGGAAAGACTAGGGTTTCGAAGTGGATCAAGTGGGCTGCTGTGTTTATATCGATCCCTGCCACATTACGCAGGATGAAAGCAAGCCCAGGCCTACATTGGGTATTTCTCCAGTGTACAGCTACTCACCTGTTTAAATGTACTAATTTGATGACCTTTTCACTGCACTTTAATGGTATTTTAATGCAGTTTAATGTTGCTTTTTATAAGTTTTATTTTTTGTCATATTACTATTTAACATTCAGCTGGTTATTCTCAGCTCTTTCTTGATTTGCATGCCATTTGAATTCTATATTTGAGTCTTTATCGTTTTTACACACATTTTTTTTTTTTTTTTTGCATTGCTCTTTGTCTCTCCAAAATTCAAATTACACGTTGCACTGTCCTGCATTGTCGTTCACTTGCTATGCCGTGCTTAAGTCCCTCTCTGGCAGTTCCAGGCTTAAGCTAACCGGCTCTGAGGTTTTAAGCCAAGAAGTGTGTAAGATGAGCAGGCGGGAGAGTGGGATGTGAAACAAGAGATGGGCAGCCAGGCGGCCAGTGGATCCCGGAAAGGCTGAGTGTGAGGTTAGCTGGGGGTGGTGCCCGTGTCAGCTGCCGCTTTCTGGGGCGAATGGCGCACTGGACATTTTACAAGGCATGCCTCCCTTTTGTTCTCTCTTACTTATGAGCACACGATTGGTTTTCACAAAATATTTATTATTTGAGTTTCCACCACTGAGGTCCTATGTTATTGACTTTTTCTTTTATAAAGGTGAATGTTAAAGAAGGAAATATGATATTTTATGCAGGTAATATTGATAAATAGAATAATGGCTGATAAAAACGACATGGTAATGTAACTTAATTTGGCATTTATGTGTAATCTTACGTAATGTGGGATATATGTAATCTTCCTTTTTACTGTGCATTTGAAATTTCTATAAATTCCCTCAGTTACTTACTATTTTTAAAATTTAAAATGTTTGTGTACATTTTCTGTCTAAAACCACATGGTCACATTAACCGGCCTGGTATCCTTCAAAGTGCTTTTTCTGATTTTCTTCCATGCTTATGCAATACAATGAACTTTCTGGACAAATGACATCATATAGATGCATCATCATAAAACGGTGTATGAAGGATACAAGCTGAATGTGGTGTTTTGACTAGAGGCAAATCTGGAGATGTAATTGACTTCTATGTATAATGATTTTCATTTTTATTCAAACAACCTTGATGACGCTGCTACCTTGAATACCTGGAGGGTGTTGCATGAAGCAGGATTTCTCAGTTGGCTGGGTTACCTTAAGCTAGAAGTCATGACTGTCCAATGGGAATGCTCCTTACCTAAACTCTTATTGGACAGTCATGACTTCTACCTTAAGTTAATCCAGTTAACTCAGAAATCCTGCTTTGTGGAACACCTCCCTGGTGTAGCCCCCGAATCATCTTGGATTGACTATCTTCTAGAAAGCAAGGTGCTTGTCTTGTTTTTATTGCAAGGTTAAAATGAAATGCCAAACAGGAACTGATAACAGTGTGAGCCTTTTTTTTTTTTTTTTTTTTTAAAGCTGAGCTGAAAAATAACAGGGTTTATGACATTGTGGGGACCAAATGTCCCCACAGTGTAATACACACTCGCACGCACAGACAGATATGGTAATATACAGTGTATCTGGATACGGTGTAAAGAGGGGTACATTCTGTTATAGCAGACATTTTAGCAACGCATTTCAATACGTAAATATGTCCTCTCTCATACAGGAGAGGTTTGCGGAGAGTAACACTAGGGGGCACTACAGTACCACTCTAAACTCGGCGTGGCAACGTCGCTGTATCTGTGGTCAAGTGTTTGGAACTGCAGATGAGATTTTATGGTTAAAATGCAGCTAGTAAACGAATTATGTATGTTTTACTATGTGAAATGACTTTAATGCTTTACAATGAATATCGTTTGAGTTATCACCATGAAATATATGTAATGTATTACATATGGACATAATTAGTAAGATCATATTTTTATCTTCACTAACATCTTAAAATTTCAGAAAAAAATGAAAGTACATTTCCTTAAACAATTCCAGCACAATTTAAATGCCCCCTGCAAACTAAAAATCTGAAAACTGAAACAATCGACATTTTTGTGGGAAGTAACTTAATGTCTATGCCAACTAAATCTTCAGATTATATATCTGTCTCTGTGCCGTTTTATGCCAGTATGCTTTTTAAAATGATGAGTAATATCTTAGTCAGTTTTAGGACAGGGGCACATGACGGGTGACAGCTCTGGGGTTGGGGGCTTGAAAATGCCCCCACTTTGTGGAGTTTGAATGTTCTCCCTGTGCCCTTGGATGGCTGGCATCCTCTCCAGGCCGCCCATAACCCAATCCAGGAAGAGCAGCTGGATGATGATTTGGAAGGTTATAGCAGTGTTGGAGACATAAAAGTATTGTAACTGATGTCTATACAGTTTGAAAAACTTTCGTTAAAACAGTAGGATGGGAATACTTATATACATCTCTATCTACTTGTATTACAATGCTGGCCATTTATTAAATGAACGTGTTCAGTAGTACAGAGAAAAGCTTCGTATTGGATTACACAGACTGTTAAAAATGAGCCTGAATAGATGCCTTTATGTTGCGAGTGGGTTCCCCCCCCCTCCAAGGCAATACTGTTTCCTGTCACAGAATTTTGACATAGCCGCCCCCCCCCATCTATGTGCTTTCACTCACTCACTCTAACCCCCTCTCTCTCTCTCTCTCACACACACACACACTCCCGGTGCATTTGGGAGACTGACCTGAAGCCGGAAAAATCCCTGATATTCGAGGCCTTTCGGAGGAGGAGTGAGGAGAATCCAATGCGCATGCGCGCTGGGTCGAGCCTGCGGAGGAAGCGCGTTCGCATTCGAGTCATACCAAGCATAGCCTGCGTGTCCGTGCAGTCTACTTGCAGCGGGCTGTGAGGAGAACTGACGCGACCCTTTTGTCCCCCTCTTCCCCCAAACAGACGCAGTTTCTCAAACATTTTAAGCACGAAAAAAGCTCTAAAGCGTCTCCGGAATTGTTTTAAATAGATACTTTATTTAGGAAGCTCAACCCTTGACGGGTTGAAGTTTTGTTTTGCCCGGAGAAGTTGGCTGAAGGCTGGGCCTTTGGAGCTGGGAATTATTCCTGAAGGGAAAAAAAGAAAAAAGCTTAACGGTCGCACCATTTCTCCTTCTTGCCTAAACTTTTTAAAGCAATCTAGCTGGTCTTTTTTGCTCGATAAATGCTTCTTACGAAAATGGACCTGTTGAACTACCAGTATCTGGACAAAATGAACAACAACATCGGCATACTTTGCTACGAAGGTAAACAACACGTTTTACTTTATCCTCTCCTATTTTTTGTTTCGGGTTGGGATGGCGCCGATGACCTTTTTAAAGTCGTTTTCATAGAAAGTTAAGGGTTAAGGTTAAAGGCCCAGTACGGTTGCAGCAATTAGCGGAATCGTCTAAGCTGCTCATAAAGTAACGGTTTTCCATTTTATTTTGCTGCTGTGGCGCTTTTCCAAATTAAGGAACATTCTGTTTCTGTCAATAGATATGCAGCGACTGGTTTACGCAAAAGAATATTGTCTGATTTAACGATTTATAAAAAGTAGCAAGACGACTGGAAACAGTGTAACACAAGTTAATGGCTAATGAAAGCCGTTTCACCGTCTCGGAGGTCCGTGCTGGACCATCCCTGCTTACAATGTCGATGTTTTTCTTATATATGAGTAGGGTTAGGTTTCTGTGGCCGTGTTTTTATTAGAATTAAAGACAGTATGAAGCCTTCCCTGAGGGCGGATGGGAGGAAAAGTGCCCCCCTCCCTCAGGACAGAAAACGTACTAAAGATGTGGAAAAAAGATAGATGGAGAAGTGCGATACAGCCGCAATTCCAGGCCGAGAGGTACAGTATGTGCGGCGAATGAAGAAAGCAGATAAAGAAATGTTTGATCGGCAGCCTATATATAAGTCGAAGAATGCCGTGTATATGCGTTATGTGATTTTCTTGCATGAAACACAAGTGGTAAAATGGAGCTTTTTTTTAGTGGAAGGTCCCGACTTTCTCTAAACTTTGAAAGGACTCACTGGACAGCTAACTAAGGCAGTAGGCTGATCAGAATGGAACTGGTTGTCCTCTTGAATGTGGTTATAAGTCTGATTAATAATTTTAAAATAGGCATCATTCAGATATGTTCATTTTTCTTTGTGATGTCTTTGGTCCTCTCCAGACTTGCAGCTTAAGTGTATTAGCCATGTTGTATTCAGCCCTTGATGTGCTTGGCTAAGTGTCTGCCTAAGGGATATCTGTAAATGTTCTTCCGTTTTAAGACTGCTTGCAATCTGCCTGTATTTCCAGTAATATTCAAGGCCTCTTTTGTGGTTCTATAGTTGAATTGTGCGTTTTTTTTTTATGTTTGAATTCTAGTAATAGTGGAAACGGCCCTTTTAGAAGGCATGCAACAGTATTTTAAGTTAGTGTAGTAGTTTTAAGGACTGGAGATCAGCAGGTTTCTGGACCACTTCCCAGGGGGGAGCTATTGCAGTATTTCCTGTTCATAAGCCAGGGTTTCATTAAAGATGATATCTAGTTGTGAATTTGGATGCTTTACAGTGAGTAAACTAAGCTCCCCTGGATTAAAAAAAACCTTCCACACAAAGCATTGGTTAAAATAGTTTGCTAATCTGGGGGTTAGTTCTGCCTGAAGCTGTCCAGAGGTGATGCCCAGTGTTCAATAGTGGAACTACAATGCTAAACCAGTTGTTCCCTGTAATGGGGCCTTTTTTTGTTTATTTGTTTGTTTTTCTTCAAGGAGTGTTGCAGTACAACAGGCACCATGAAAAATCTTATCTGACAAAAACAGGGACTTTAAGGGGGCCCCAGGGTCTCGTCCAAAGCATCTGGATTGTACTGTCCTCCTGTTGTCAGCCGTCACATGTCAGACTACGGAAACACGATACAAGCACACATGGCGGGGCTCAGGCCTCAGACGCACGTTGTCTCCTAGCGTGGAAAATGAAAAGCAGAGAAGTGGTGTTCTTTTGTGCTGCGTGCCTCTGAGAACACACTAAAGTGCATAGGCTCCTGGTGTGGTGCACACCTACACTGACAGGGGGATCCATTCTGCCCTTGTCCGGAATTTCTCTTTTCTATGCAAAGACCCCATCTCTGTAACTTTCCACACTTTTTGTGTGAATATCTGATACTTCCTGTTTGTTGGTTCTGACCCGCCCCCGTTTGTGACATTATACCCATAAAGCTAAATGAAGCCCCACTGATTCCTCTGGACCGGACACTTTCTTTGAAAACTTTTGATTCCTCAGTTGTGTAAACATTCCCCTCGTCGCCATGCTCCTACTGGACAGCTTGTAGTATGTGGGTTCAGGTTTTAGAGGGCCGGAGTCAGATTGTCGGCCACATTTGATATGGGCTCATAAAGTGTGGCGCCCCACTGAACGGAGGCCATGTGTTTGTATAAAATATCAGTGTTCTGGTGCTATTCAGGCTTCTGTCACGTTCACCCTTGTTTAAACAACTAGCAGTATTGTGATTATTTCCGTTGACCACTCACCGTTTCTGGTATTTACCCAGAACATTTCAGCTATGCTGAATTACAGCAGTGGTTTCTCAGGGTGTTTAAGATTTTTGTGTGCTGAATGCACAATATAAACTCTCCAACTTTTATAATTTTATGGGTGCAAGAGGTTTGTTTCATTGGACCTGACTGACTCTTCTGTTTGCTTTTCTGTTTGAATATCACCAGCAAATTTTCTTCCACAGTTTCTTCCACAAAGAATTTGATGTGCAAAGTTTGTAACTGTTATGTGAGAAATATGCACGTTTGTAATGAGCGCAAAAGATTAGAGCAGTAAATGTCATCTTGTATTTTTTTGTTTTTGGCTGATTATATAAATATCTTTTATTTCTAACTCCCATTATATTAGATTATTTATTTGCATATACTGCCCAGCAGGAACATTGAGTAACATCAAACAGTCTGAACTGCCCAGCTTTTATCAACCTTCATTGTAGCAGTTTGAATTGCTTCTAATTTTACGGTGCTCATCTTTTTTGTGTCTGGCAACTCTTTGCCTTTATCCTGCTGTTTACAAAAAACGTTGACAGAATTACCTCTGACAGTCTTGAGGCTAAATAAGGCTTTGATATGCTTTCATCTGATACTGTTTTGGCTGCTGGTTAATTTATATGTATATTGTAATACTGCTGAGCACACTTTGTATGTTCAAATAATTTTTGCTGAAGAGTGGCTAACGTAAATCAGTTGCTTAGGAGCTTTGGCTGAAAGCAGGACGTTGGCAGTGTTTAGTTTATTAAAACACACGTTAATCATGTACCGAAAGGGAGAACAAGAAGCCTTATGTGTGTTCTATCACTTTTGTATACCGGCTTTGATTGACTTTGCTTAGAGCTGTTCTTTCTTCCCAATTACAACACGCTAGCTTTTTGTCTTGCACTGTATGACTTGGTCAGCTTCAGATAAGTGACCAAAAATGAACTTGCAGATCAATGAAGTGCATTCAGCTGATGTGGTCCAGATCCTGCACAGTGCTGCTGCTCTTAATTTATTTTGAAGGAGTGTTGTTCACTTAGTGGGCCTAATTATTCAGCTTCACACAACATGGTTGAAAGGCCTGCCTGCTGGAATGCCCCCCCCCCCGTCAATTGGTCACATGACCTGGTGACAGAGGATAGAAATATACAATCACAGCCATTTCTGCACACTCTTAGCGTGGTGCGCTTTCTGCTATTTTTAATGGAGCCAAATAAATTACGGAATGCTTTTCTAGTCTGTTCTTAAATTGTGTCCACGGACAGGCACATCGCTGCAAGTGCAGCTGGCCAGGCTTAAATTGTTGGGCTGTGCAAATCTGTTTATATATTCTGATGTAATCTTTCAGATTAGAACTCTTCTGATTTGAGATGCCCAAATGAGCTGATTTTGATTATCGCATTACAGCTGCTGGCTTGTGCAGTGTTTAAATTCTGCCACAAAGTTCAATGCACGTGTGTTTCTCCTGTCCGGGAGCATGATCTGTCCTTGTAAACTTGTCTGTGTTCATCTTCGGCATTGTCACGTCACATGGTAACATACTGTATGTTGGTTTTCAGAGTGTTTGATGAGAGTTGTGGTAAAATCATTGCCATGTTTTATGCACTGTGATCGCTTTAGCTTGTAATTGGAAGCTGTCCTGTATAGATGGCATTGCAGTCACACATGGGGCTGACCCACCTCCCCCCGTGCCACTTGCTGCCATGACATTTGGTGCTGCTGTGGGGGGTTGGTGGTGCTGACTGCCACTTTTTCTTGCTGATCAAATGCGAAAATCTGCCTGCAGTGGATAAGAAGTTAAAATTTTATTGATCCTTTTTGGGGGGGGGGGGTGTTGTTTAGCAGCATTACAAAACTGAACAAGTGTCCAGCACATTATCTCTCTCCCCCCCCAAAAGAAAGAAAGCTGGTGGTATAAATGAGGTAGAACAATGGGAGGTACATAATTTACTGCAGGTAGTATGGTATGGTGATGGGTGGGGTTAGGAACATGGAGACCAGAGCCATTGTGCAAAACAACAGAGTTCAAGGTTGTGTGTCTCCGAGTCCCTGTCTTGGTTCCCTCAACCCCTTATCTCTCATTCTAGGGGTCATGAGTTTTTATTTGTGACTGAGTGGCAGTGTTTGGTCATGAGTTCCAAGTATTGTCCATGTATGGCAGCGTGCCCCAGTGTATATCTGTTAATATCTAAAATGAATCCAAGGTTTGAGTCAGTCAATAATAGATTTTTTATTTTTTTTTGCTTGCAAAGAAAACGTCTGCTTTTTTCCCCCTCTTTTGATTTGAAAGACGTGTATGCATCTGAAAATAAAGGCGCCTCTGGTGGTCAGTTCAAATTACAGGGAATGGCAGCCAAAAATATCATTCTCAAAGTGCAGCACGCTTCTTCTGCTTGCTTTTTAGTGCTGCGGGGGGAGGGGGAGGGGGCGGAGTGCTCATGATCTGTGTAAAATGATCTCATCCTGAGCTTCATGTTTGAAGTCCCAAGAAAATCTCCTTTGATCATTTTCACTTAATGACTGACTGCCTTTCATTAGATCAAACATTTTAATGTGTCTCTCTTGACACAGATAGTGATCTTTATGGCTCAGAGGCCAGTTCTTAACAAAGGTTACTGTACCATAACTTTTTTTGTACAGCAGAAACTTCACTCCCTCATCTCATTACAGTCCCCTGCCCCCCTTCTGTGGTTTAACACACACTGCCTCCTGATCCCCTGGAAGATTTTCCCTTTTGGATCATACGTCTTGTTGTGGAAAGCAACTCCTGAACGTGACAAGCAAAGAAATGTGACATTTGTGGTTTCTCTGAAACTACTGGGACCATCAGGGTCCTGGGTTTTGGACAAATCTCCCACAAGATGGTGGCTGCTGTACTGCTGCAGTGCATTGGATGAAAGATGGTCTTGCTGAAACCCCAAGAGAGCCTCTGTTAAGGGAGCTTGGGGTCATCCCTTGTGCCCTGCCTACGATGCTTGTTTTCTGCTTTCCTTCATGGTGGAAAATGTGATTCTGTCGTCAAATTATGGATCAGGTGTGAAGTGAAGCTGGTTTCAAGTTAATTATCAGCTCAAAATGTGTGTTGTCAGTTTGCTTAAAAGAGAAAGAAGTGTGACTCTTAGGCAATTTGAATAGCTTCTACAAGAATAATCTTCTACAGGGTTTTCATACCAGTCTGCAGTATGAAACTTACAATAGCAACACTATTTGAGTACCTCTGTTTTCATACTTGAATCCCAGTGCAGATAGGCTATCAATTTATGCTGGATGGTGAGGGGGGGGCTGATCTGCAGTGGATCGCCTGCAGTCCTCTTTATTACCGGCCCTCTCTCTTGCCAAAACAGTGATGTCATCCCAGTTGCCATGGCGTGCGGTCAGACGAGCAGAGACACGCCAGTCAGGAAAATGGGCCTCTTGTTTTGGAGGCTCAGTGCTGGTAGCCTTCTCCCCAGGGTAGGCTGGGCCATCCTTTTGTTAATTTAACAGCGACTAATTTCATCTTTTTTGTTTTTGGTTCAGTTCGATCACTGGCTTCTCCTACTCTCTGCTTAGTTTGTGCTGCCCTTTCCAGGGAGTGAACTTATTTCTTTTAAAGTTGTTGGTTAATTTTAGTGCTGGACGGAAGGGAAGGAAAACGTGCATTACAGAATGTGCAGCCGTGATTCAAGAAGGTCTCTCCCATAAAAGGGGCCTTTATATGAGCCCCATGCTTTGCACTGTTTTGATAGAGGTCTGCATTTTGTTATACCAATATTTACCAGACGCAGAATTCGCATTTTGTTAAACCAGCTTTATTTATTTCTTTTTTATTTTTTTATACTAAATCTAAAATGTAGCTAAAGTGGAAAGTCCCCACCGAGGGTAGCTGCCAGTAGTAGTTTTCCTGTGTTACTCCCACTCAGTCCACACATTGTGCATCTACTCGAACCTGCGGGACTCAAATGCCAGCTTGTACAGGTCAGATGGAGCTGGAGGAGGCTTCCTTGGTCTTGTGTGTGAATCTGCTCCCTGTTGTTGAGGCGTAGGAATTGGCATCCTGTAACTGTAGGGCGCTAGAGGTGTAGCTGTCCCTTGGTGTCTTGATAAGCGGCCTAGTCTAGTCGCATTGGGTGATTTTTATCACACGTTATAGCTCTGTCTGCGGAGGCCTTTTATGAGGAGAACGGTATTAATCTTAGGCTGTAGTAAACCATGTTGCGTCATGGTTACTCTGTGAAGGGAGACCTTGCTGCGAATGTAATAAAGTTTCAAGTTGCAGAGGCTAATCGGGGCTCTTCGATGACAAAGGCCCTGGTGGTTGATGGCAGGAGTGTGTAAACTGATTGTAGTTGGTTAGAGTCCCGCCTGGACCTGTCAGTGTTTTCTTAAGCAAGGCAGCAGGCCTGAATTGCTTCAGGTTCAAAAATCCCTGTATAGAATTAGGCGAGTCTAATCATACCAGTTCTGCATGTATGTATTTGGAGTAACCTCAGTTCTGGAGTGTTGTGCATGGACTCCCATGTGAAATCGAGTGCTGAGTGGCTGTCCGACTTCTGCTTGCAGGTGAGGCGGCTCTGAGGGGTGACCCCCGGATGCAGCCAGTATCCATGTCATCGGCCATCACCAACCACAGGACCGGGCCTCCTCCTATCAGCCCCAGCAAGAGGAAGCACAGCGGGGACCAAGTGGACAACGACATTGACTGCGACAATGAGCATGTGGCAAAAATGAGCCGGCTGTTTGTGGCACAGCTGTAAGTGTGACATGTAACTTCTGACTTTATTATATAACATATGCCCCGACATTGTGCTCTGTGCTGCCTGGGATAGGCTCAAGCCCCACCCCCATGACCCTGACCAGGATAAGTGGTTAGAATATAGATGGATTATAGATGGCTATATTTGCTAAATGACATGTGGGTCTATTGGACCCCTGGTTTCAAACATGCTAATTTATCCAGTATAGCATACTGAGTAAGATGTTTACTGCTGAAGTTATGTTGTTACAAGGCTACAAGGAGATGTGGATGTCCTTCTTGCATGCAGTGAGAAATAAATACCTTCATTTATTAGGTGTGTGTGTGTGTATGCCGGGGGTACTTCTGCTAAAGGCTTATCATGGTTTGGAGCAGTCTGCCGGTTGGCATGGAGCTACGGGCCAGAATTCCTTGCATTCCAGGCCTGTGATTGGAGCACACAGCACGTCTGAGGCAGCCACTGCTGGGGCCCTCGCGTTCCACTCATTCCGGCCTGCACGGAGTGACTTGTGTTCGATCATGGGACTGCAGACATGGCTATTTATCGTCAAAAAACTCATGGCAGTGTCAGGCAGTGCGCCCAATTCTTTTAACTGGCCTAGAATTTGGGGGGTGGGGGTGGGTATGGGATCCTTTTCAATCAAAATGGAAACTTCTCCCATAAAATGGACAGCCATCGTTTGTGAGTAGATAGCCCTTGGGACTTATTTGACAACCTTAAGTTTTATGTGTGTTTTTTTTTTTTGTACTTTTGCTGTAAACCTTATAATAACCTATACATTTTAAATATAAACATTTTAAATATGCACTTCAAAGCTATTTGCAGAAAGGACTGTTGATCACATTTTTGTTAACTTTTAGCAGGGAGCAGGGCAGTTGAAGGGGGTTCATTCCATTTTTGGCATATGGTTTGTGGGAGGTGAGGGTCATGTGATTTTGAGTGGAGTGGGCTATGGGACAAAGAAAGTCCAAATAGGCATTTGGACCGTGGCACGCATCTAGCCAAGCTTTGTCAGCACATGCATAAATATCATTTTCAAAAAAAGGTCATGATTATTCCTCCCCCCACGTTCTTTCCATTGTGGTTTCTCCCACTGTCCCTGCATCCCATAAAAAGTCAAGAGAGCACGTGGTCTCAGTGATGCCACTCAAAATGGATGTGCCATACTGTCAACTTTTGCATTGTGGCGTGTGGTTTTGCAGCGCATTAATTTCTGAGGAAAATAAGTGGCCTTTGACAGCCACGTAAATGCAGTTTAGAAGTGGTTCATTGTACAGTCCGCCATGCCCACTCGTGTGTAATCAGTGTCCAAATGAAAAAAACGTAGGTTTTGGTAAGAACGGAAGCTGCTCTGGATAAACGCGGTTTGTCTGCTTTCAGCTGAGGTCGCTAATAGTTCCTGCAACAATAGCAGTTTGTGCTGTGATTTGCAAGTGACCTTTTTTTTTTTTTTAAAGGAGTAAATGAATAATGTACATATTTTTTTTTTGACCTTGCAGTCCCATATAAGACAAAGGAAAGTAAAAACAAATGTTTACTTTACAACTGAGCTTCTTTTAGAATAGTTGAGGACCTCTAGTTTACTTGCTTGAGCTAATCTATCTAAGAAGCATGTGATTCTTCTTCTAAATTGAAGTTTGCTGGTATGTTTCCCTACTGTCTTTTTTTTTTTTTTTTTTAAAGCCCCCCTCCCCTTTGCCCACAATAGATAACTGATATTGGATATCAGTAGTGGCCCCATCGGAAGTTTGCCATTTGTTGTAGGTAAACTCAGCTGCTCTTCAGATCCTGCTTCTCCTGATGATGTTTAACCCCTTGATACTCAATATGTTTGCTCTGTGGAAAACTGTCCCTGAATCAGCAGTTAAATTTTTAGCCATCTCAGACAGGTGAAAGTAAATTACATGATTTAAAATGTTTCCATGCTGTATCCAAATTAACCCAATGCTGTGTGAGTGGACTGGTTCAGTGCTTGCTCAGGTTTTTTTATTTTTAAAATGAAAAGTAACAAAACCCGAGTCTTTGGTTGCTCTGGGCGTTTTGTGCTCTTCTCGTCAGGCAGGGACCATTTTCTCATTTTCACAGTTGAGCTGAAAACAAAGGCCCCCTTATCCTGTCGGCTCACTGCACGCTGGAAGCCTGCACTGGCCCGTCTCCCTGCAGCGG
>JAODLD010000136.1:6546636-6566401 GCA_026781065.1 Mormyrops boulengeri
TCTCCCCAAACGAGCTTGATGGGCCGAATGGCCTCCTCTCGTTTGTAAATTTCTTATGTTCTTATGTTCTTATGTAGACCAAAGGCTGGGGATATAACCAATAAGTTTTTTCCCCTCTATTAAAAACATATACCTTAATCACACTTTTAAAGATCAGTCACCGACATTTTTCCTGTTTTATCACAGTGCTCAAGCCTATAGAATAACAACAAAAATATTAGTTCAGTCCTGAACACCACAACCTAGATTCTGTCAGTACCTATTAAAATAATCAATTAATTGTGACTATGAAGAAATAAATTCAAAAAGCGTGCTTCTCCATCTTCAAAAATTCTTTTCTCATTTTATTGCATCAAGCGTATAATGCACCTGTTATTTTCATATAATTATGAGATTGCCACCAAAATAATGTTTAATCATCCAGCCATTTTAATTTAAGAACATAATTACTGTGTCATTGTGCACCCTCCCATAAGCCTGATTATAAGGCAGGTTACCTGCAGGACATCACTAAATGAAGGAGTTCACCAGAAGCTGAATTTGTGATAATCCACCAAAATGTGAGGAGCACCTGTACCATTTCAGGAGCCAGGGGGGCAGCGGCAGACAGTAACGAGGTTGCTGAGCCGCCCTCGTCACTGGGGGGGGGTTGTCTTGAGAATCTCCTCCCTAAGGCCGCGATTTCGCTCCACTCAGACAGATACGGCAAGCGGAGAGCACGCCCACATGCTGAGCACCGATGACGTCCAGCTTTAGCGCTGAATCATACCGGGCGAGGAGCCTATCTCGTCCCCGCGACGTGCGCACACATCTGTGCTCCGACGAAGCACACCCCCCACTCACATACACCCACTCACCAATACACGCGTGTGCATTCTGGCTTTCCCTAGCCACGTCATTCCAGGGCCACTTTGTGATATTTTCTTTTTCTCCTCTTTCCAGGAACAGATTCTGTCCGGAACATTAACAGCTCCAGTACCCTATGCATGATCAAGCTGCCGTAGAGCCCGCACAAAGGAGGAAATACGCAAATGGGGGATGGGGGGGTCCGGTGACGGAGGGTTGCTCTCAGCGACAGCGTTTCCTTGGCAATATATCTCCCGGCCTGACAAATATCTGCCTGAGGGTGCTGAGGATTTTTTTTTATGAAAGTGAAGTGCTTTAGGAGAAAAGCCTCATTCATCAATGTCCAAGAGTGAGAAGGCAGGGGTCTGAAAGAGGATCACAAAAATGCCACCAGTGACACTTTGATGCAATGGCATCATTTTCGAACACCAAGGCCCAGAGGATGAGCAAACTCTGTTGTGGAATCGTCATGGAGACGGATATCTGAAACGCCACACTTACCACTCCGGGGAAGATCTTCTTTAGCCTCTCAACAGCGGCCTGCGCCTTGGCCTTCCCGCCCCCCAGGCAATCCTCGAACTCGTACAAGGGCTGGCGCACCGGGTTTGAGTAGGAGATGGTAGCATTGTCCACAAAGGTGATGTGACGCACCCCCCACCCCTATGGATCGGGAAACAGATAGATAATCTCATTCCGTGCATCCAGAACAAACCTGGGCGCAGAGCCCCATTGCCTCACAAAAAGCAAGGATTTGCATTATTCATTAATTCGTTTTCTCTGATGCAGAACTATGCAGGGGGGATGGGAGGGGGGTGGAATCTGCACATACATAATTAGATGTTTACACAGCATGAAAAATTGGCCTTTTCTCATGGCGTGAACATTTACTGAAGCGACTGGAGTATATCCCCACTGAGCATCTCCCCCCGCCCTCCCAAAACCACTCCACACTGAGGACCCCATCCCGCTCACCATCAGGGTCCTCGCCACATTGCAGCCCAGGGTGCCTGCTCCCAGCAGCAGACACTTGGTGGAAACTACCTTGTCCAGATCCAGGGAGGGCACAAGTCTCCAGCGCATTAGCTTCAGGTTAAGGTCCACGGACGACTCCGCCAGCCTGGCACGTAAACAAGAGGAACGGACCACTGTTTTTTTTTTTCCAGAACCATCTCCTAACAATCTGAAAATAAGTCTATTTCCCAGCACAATACACATACACAGAAGCACTAATCCAACAGCATAATAAAACAGAAATTAATCCATGACTACAACTACACAGCAACAGCGATCAAACCAGTTCATTAATTTTCTGGTGACGGGCCGTTAGGGTTTCTCCCGGACTGTTTGTCCAACATTCGTATCTCTTTAAACAGTGTGGAGAAGGCAGACATGAGAATTGCCTTTTAGGGTCCATGCATTCGCTGAGGTTCACCATCCTGGGTCCCATCGCTCCTCTCTGGTTCTTCTCCCAGCCGACGGTCTTGGGAACTACTTTAGAAGACAGTTGCGCAAATCACAAAAAAGCCAAATATTTTTTACGTTCTGCCATATTTACAGATTTAAGCATTGTTCTAGAAAAAGGGTATTCATCTGTTCATTCATAATCCATCCATCTGTTATACTACATTCATCTCTGCATCTAGCATCTACAACTTTTTATCCAGTACAGCGTCACAGAGATTGAAGAGCTTTTTCAGGAATCATGATGCATGAAGCTGGGGTCACCTTTCAGGGACCCGTACAGTAAGGACAATTCAGAGACAGTCATCTCCTAACTGCTGCTTGGCTTGTGGGAAGAAAACAGTGTCCTCCGGGAACCCTGCCAAAATAGGCAGGGGGGGGGGTTTAAGATGATTTCAAGGGTCCCTCCCTAAAATATTTCAAACATAATTGGATTGGTCTGAGTCGGGGGCCCGATATAATATGCTTTCATGGGGGCCAGAATCTCCAGCGGCATCATAGCAAACATATCATGCGGCGTGACGGCTCTGAAACAGAGACTGAAAAAAACATTCACGATCTCATTTTGGAAGACAGAACTACAATATCCACCCTCTCCCTCCCAACCCTGCTGCCGCAGGTGCAGTTTGTTCAGCTCTTAATTACGTTACTAATGTTTCACAATTCATCTTTCATTTCACAATTAACACCATAACACATGTAAATCACAAATGTATTATTCTAAAGTTACGGCAAGCTGTGTATTTTGTAAATATTACACATTACACTTATTGACCAACTTCGTGTGCCACATGACTACTTTGGGCCAATCGTGATTGAGCGATCACGCCTGCAGTAAAAGCTAGCCTAGTTTCATCAGCTCGAGATGGATAATAACATTGAGATTCAGACCCGCCTGGGCACATTCAAGTCAGTATTGTGGGAACATTTTGGTTATCCTGTAGAGTCCAGTATTTCATTTATTTTTACGTAGTTATTTCACGTGAAGTTAATCTAACACGTTTTAGTGTTCTTCTGTTTAGTGTTCCAAATTGTTGGCGATTAATAAAAACGCAGAAATGTTAACCCGTTTTTCTTATTGACCACTGCCCCAGCACCCCCAAAAAACAAACAAAAAAAGATGAGGTATGAACCAAACTAGGACTCAAAAATTGAGGTCTGAACCGAACAATGGATTAGAAGAATCGTTACACCAACTAATAACATCCGAAAACACACACTTTTTGGTAACAGTGACTTTTTACTATAAATAGAAATCGCTCACTCTCCTCTGCCTACTGATAGTGTTTAACATCTAACCAAGGAAAAGATGATTTTCATGAAGTCATCTATTTAATTAGCATTTATATTTGTACTAATTAACATTAGTATTCCTGATGGTTGTTTGCACGGGTTGCTTTATATCGCTAATTTCATCAACAATGTTGGTAGCTAGATAACTGACATCACTGTTAATTGTGAATGTAAATCGAGATTAGTATGTCATGCAAGTCCATTTAAAACATTGAACCATTCACTAACAGCTGTGTAAAGGTAGGCTTTTATTTGTGGTGCCAAGGGTGTCTCATTGTGTTGTTTTAGGTTCATTTTGTAAAGTAATTTCTGAGAAAATGCATTTTTTTCTACTCCTCATACAATGGATTTTTGGAGATACGCGTTTTTCATTGGACAGCGACGAAATACAGTTCACACAAGCACAGAACCAGTGGCAGGAACTGAACTCCCAGCCCTGGATGTGAGAGGCCACAACGCTACCCACAACGCCAAAATGAAGCATAACAATGGAGAGTGTACTTCAATGGAGCCTTAAATGCTAATCTTCACTCTCGAAATACCTTTATAACAAAAAATGGTCATCTTATTTGGAATCTTCACATAGAAGAGGGAAGAACGAGTCCATGTGTTGGATGAATAGACTTGATTAAATCACAAAGTGTAAAACAAAGACAGAATGAAAATGGATTGCGATTTTATCAGGAGACCCATCAGGCAAACCTGATCAAAGAACCCATATTGTTTAAGCTCCATTAATGAGAAGCAATGGGGAAGTTCTTTGCTCACCTGCAGAGACAGACAGCTGAGGGAGCTTGACCTGAAAGATAATGCTGTGCTGAATGGAGCGCGAGCCCTGTAGGGTCCTGTCCCTGAAGCACAGAACTTCGACGGCATCCACAAGCTCTCCCCTGGGGAACGGGGGGACAGTGGGTCAGGGTAACACTTTCAGAACCTACACAGAAATCAACAACTTCATCCAGGCGGAATTCCTCAGCCTGTCTCTACGGAAGCCATGTATTATCAAATCATCATTATCGTGAGCAAGAGCCCTTGTGCCAGAATCAGCCAGCAACGGGAGCCAAGGCGTCAAGAGAAACTCTTGCGCGAAGACATCTTGACTTCGAGTGGAAGTAGCTGGAATGCACCCAGGACGTACTCATAGACGGCGCATGAGGCTGTGCGTGCGAAGTCGTCCGAGATCTCACTTTACCATTTGCAGGCCACCAGAGCGAGCAGATTCCTCAGGGGCCATCCGGGATGTTGGGAGAGAGTACAAGGATCATAAACTCCCACGGTGATCTAGAAGCCAACAACAGACATTTATCTCAAAATTATGACTGAACAAATGTTGAATTTATCGCCTTCATGAAACCTCCATTCCAACCTCCCTCCAAGTTACCAAAAAAAAAAAACATTAGAACATAAACAGAGAGAGAAGCTGAAAATATTCAACTGACTTTAATATACCCATATTAAGCAAGACTGGCTACTTTGGTGTTTTTATTGCTAGAACGGTCATGTTTAAATGTTAGGCAGGATTCTCCACTGTATTTAACCATTACCTTCTTCTGGTCTTTAAAGAAACTGCTCCAGTTTTTCAGTGGAGACACCAGCACTGCTTCCTCTGAGTATCTGACCAGAAAATAAGGGACCGCTGTACCTCCATTCTCTTGGCAGAGCCCATCGTAGGCACCTTGCAAAGCTTCAATCTGTAACAAGGGGGGCGGATTGTGCAGGCAAAGACGAGAAACAGATGTTACCCTGAAGAGCAGATACAGAAATGGGGTGATTTGTGGGAGAAAAGTCAAAACATTTTTCTTCCTGCAGGTTCAATCACATGGGGACACAATAGAACCAAGGTATACAAAGACAGTAAGCAAAGTTAACCATGTGTGCAACCAGAAAAGCTCTGGTACCATTTGGCATTGTTTCAGTGGAATTATGAAACAGTCCTGCAGTTTAGACTGATTTAAGGCCTACACACTAATGCATAAAACATGCACTGATTATCATCTGGCGATCCAATGACTCGGACATAGGAAAGGGCCACCTTTGCCATCCCATTCAATCTGTTTCCATTCCGTCCTACGTCAACGTGCTGACAGCGTTTAGGCAGCGCCGCTGTGTCTGGCCTCATTCAGTAACATCGTTACTGCTGGATGGCAATTGAAGGCCTTCGAGGAGTCAGCCGGGTTTAATACAATCTACCTTTCCACAACAGGCATGCGGGAGGAATTACCGTTGTTTACAAAATATTTGCCTGTTTCTCCGGGATGCATCTTAATGAAGCATAAAATAAAGACTGTTGGTTCTTTGGCACCTTTTGATCCCTCTGCCTCAAAACACCTGAAAAGTCTATAGTTTCTTTAAGTTGCAGTTGGGAATGGAGCCAAAGTCCAGTGCAGCCAGATGGTCTGAAGGGAAGGGCACCTTGAATTTTTGACCCTTCATGCTGGCCTCACTTAGCCTTTGGAGTTCACTCTATTTAGGGAACTCTTGAAGCAGAAAAAGACTCCCGCAACAAGGTTTCTATTTTTGGTTTAATATGTAAATCTGGCAGATTTAGGACAGACGCCTGATAGTGTGAACTCAAAAAGTATCAGACATCTTGAGAAACCTGGGTCTCATGAAATTGTTTTTTATCTTCGCTGGAAAAAAATAAAACTGTACACCCTGAGATGCAACACTTGTGGAATGAGTGCACAAAGGCCCCGGTGAGCCATTCATTTGGATGGTGCTGAATCCACGCTGTTCGTCCAGAAAGAAGTTGGTGCTCGGATGAACATCCCACTCTGCCAATGCCTGGTCTGACCGGCACCCTTGTCGACACTCACAACACAGCCGGCCTGGTTTTAAGGGAGATCCATGTTTTTGGCTCGTAGTACAGTACTCAGTTGTGGTGACAGTTGATAATCACAGCACACATCTTACTTTCAGCTCGACGTCACACTCTAAAGTAACGCAAACACATTAAGGTTTGAAGGACATCACCCAACCACCCATCAGTAATTTTCCCATTTTATGCCTAAAATGTCACTCCTCCCGATCACGAATACTATGTTTCCACCGAGCGGAGTCCAAGCCAGCCAAGCAAGGCAACAAGCTCCAGGTCCATTATCCTAGAAGCTAACTAAAGCAAATCTTAAGGCTGAACTGAACTGAAGCCTACAACATTTAACTTTCTATTTAGGAATGCAGCCTCCCAGTATCTGCTTTAAAAGCTAAGAAGTCAGAGGAGCCTGACAGAGCTTAGAAAAAGCTTAAAATCAGATATATTACATGCTACAGTTCTAACTCCTGACATCTAATCGGCATTGGCTAGAATATTGCAAAACTGTACTAAACAGTGCATATAGTGAATTAATTGGCAAAGTTCTAAAGAAACAAGTAACCTGGTGTCTCAGCTGTGTTTTGAACCACAACACAGAAGACTGGTGTAGGCATCTTGGGCCCATTGTGAGCCTGATGAAATCTTCCTAAGGTGAGTTAATGAGGACACGGCTTGAGGTCTCAATCTTAGCTTATAACACTGGATGCCAGATACTCTGAGATAAGAAAAGGACCAGAGGGTTAACATTAGCCAGTCCCACTAAGCAGTCACATCCTATATAGTCTGGACTGCTTTCATTTATTTTTTGTTTGGTCCCTGTATGTGATCGCAGCTTTAAGGGACGAATGACAAATGGACACTGATACAACTCGAGCCATCCGCCCAACAATGACAGTGCATCCGCTGCAATTATGGTCAAACCATTGGCAGCAGAAGTAACGAACCTGCTTGGAGGAAAACCTTTTCTCCAGGGCGACGGGTGGCTGATGAAAGGGGACGGCCTCGGGGAAGCAGAGGGCCGGGAAGCAGAACCAGTAAAAGTAGCGATACTTCTTCAGATCCTGTGTGGAGACAGACAACCGCGAGAGTAGAGAGGCAGGGTTCACCTCGCACCTTTAGGTGAAATCTGACACCAGACACACTTACTGCAAAAGTCAACAGGATGAATTTGCACAGGACAGATGGATCCTCTACACAGCTGCCGGACTGTATCGCTTCCCAGATCTGTGAAAGAAAAACAGCCCCTTTAATCACTGAATAAAGACAGTTAATAAAACAATGGAAATTGCATGTCACATTACCAAGAAAAATGAGTGGCGATTATGCAAGACCAGCATTTAAATGAATGATACAGACAGTTTGCTCTCCCAAATGCTTAATGCGCATACCTCTTTCGCAGCGCCTTCCAGGAGGGCTTTCTTATCACATGACTTAAAAGCTTCTAATGTGTTGGTGTTGTACAGAGTCCCGAAAGCCGGACAGCATTTGGCAGGAGTCTGGCCATTTCTAAACAATCGGTGAAAGGGATTCAGGACAGAAAAGGAGGTATAAGTCATAGGCTGCAAGTTCATCTGTGACAGATAATCTGGGCACAGGGATTAATAAAAGAGAAGCCTGCAGATGGGACACTAGATGGGGAATATCCACACTGCACCTGCCAGCAGTTTGATCTTCGTACAGAATAGTTATGCATTAGCAAAGAGTATTTTAGCACAGGATTAATCCCCCTCACAAACATTCTGTAAAGCTACTACATATTGATTTCAGTCAACAGTACACAAAACAAAAACACAGGCTGAAGAGAAACAACAAAAGCCTCATTTTATTATACAGCTCCTTGAAGCTGTGCTGTCTAGGTGACTTTAAATTAATGGTGTTAAACAAATATTTTTTGGTAACATAAAATCCCTGAGACTCTAACCAGGATAAGTGATTGGAAGATGGATGGACAGAATATTGATAAACTTCGTTAATCTAGTCAAAACCAGGGGCAGTGTTAGAGATTTTGGACCCCATGAAAGCCAATCACACTGGGCCCCCAACCCAGACCAATCCAATTATTTTCCAGATTCTTTAGGGCCCCTGTCACTGGGAATCACCCGAACTCCCTATACTGTATAAGGCAAATGAGGGAGCACTGAAGAGCCTGGATTCCTGATCCAAACCTGTACTGTTTCTGCGCTTCGGGGAAGACGCCATTACAAATAACAGGAGAGACAGGGCTGTGTGATACTGCAGTGGCCGCTAACTTTGAACTGCGGTCACTACTGTCATTTTTTAGAAGCACCTTCTGCAGTTAAGCCTCTCACACAGAGTGCAGCAACACCAAGGACATCTACTGTGTAGCTTTCATTTGCAGTGGCAGCAAGCGGATCTCTCTCAGACATCCAGATGGCATGATGACCGCGGGGAGAACAGCGTGGAGGGGATGCTGCGCTTTACTGGATACGTGGTTAATGACGGCGATCGAAGGGAAGTGCAGAGACAGCTTAACAAGCATAATGATGATCGCGATAAAATGCAGGCTCTCTTCAAAAAGAATGATTATTATTATTAATAATAATGCCATAGACCTGCAGTGATTGTATTAAAATTGTAGGTTAAAAACCAAATAACATTTACAAAAATTAAGTCAATCTCAGGCGAAACGAGCTTAGAAATTTAGCAGTATTCGTCGCAAACGCTCATTTCCTTTACTGCAATAAAGCATGAGTTACGTACGAGATCAGCTGCGCGTGTTACGTTGAGCATATTTAGTAGAAGACACTATACCTCTTGGCTTAGAATTGGTCTAACAAATTCAGTTACTTTAGGTGGTTCAATGCAATCAAGCTTTAAACACAATAATGTTCCATGTAATACATTTTACCCTCTGGTCATTCTCTTCCAGCTATGTTTTTTTTCTTTTTTCGCTCGAGAGTAAATAACGCACACTAGACTCCCATAAAAAGTGAATTCCATCCATCCATCTTCTAACCGCTTACCCAGTATGTGTACAGTTTCAAATGGTTATAAAGCAGATCCTGCTATATGCATAAAGAAACACTTACACATCGAATGCACTGAACTCCAGGGTCAGGCGAGTGGGAAGGCCGACGGGATCACCTAAAACAAAACAAGCATTCTTGCACTTTGTCTCTCCATTGAATTGCTTTCTGGATTCTTGCTATGCTATGCTCTCACTCCAGTTCTGACTTGCACGTTACGGGTCATTCATTAGAAACCCAGCCTAGCCACACCTATGCCCAGTCGGCTGCCTGACAGCAGTATGTTTGTGATGCAATCTGCTACGCTCATGTGTCGATTTAGATAAAGGCATCAGCTACACAAATTTATTGTAAATGTAATTCCATAGCTTAGATGCCACCGAGGGCCAGTTTGACCACCTCTGTTATAAATCACCCTATAATCAACTCAACACGTTGCAACAAGAGTGAAGAGGACTGAGAACAGCAGCCACCACCTTACCATTGTAATAATAGCCCCTGATGTCTCTGGGACTCTCGTCCAGACGGTAGTCGTCGAGTTTCCGTTGGGTGAGCTGATGCCAGAAGCCGGCTTCCAGGGCGCTGCAGAAAGGGGCGAACTGCAGCTTCTGCCCGGCAGATTCTGCGCCGGAGGGTTCAGTGGCCATGCCAGCTCTCAGACCTGCTCCCCCGCGGTAAGATCTGTGGAGACAGAGCCTCAATAAGGCAGACCCCTTCCAGCAAGGTGAAAGAAACACTTCCCCACCTTCTGTTACACGTCTCTGCTGCTAATGATGAGCAGTTTTGGTCGAGCTAAAACATACCCAGGTACATCAGTTGCTGATTTAAGGATGTGGCTTAAAGTGTGCGTACTGCGTTATGAACAGCTGCAACTAGTATATTAAAATGCCAATATCTCAATTTTTTTTTACAAAAACATCAGCATGATATGTAGTTTATTTACAATGCTGCAAGTGAAAGCTTAATTACACTTCCCACCAAAAGGCTTGTTTTTACTACTTCAGCCCAGATAAACTACAACTGCTTCCCAGAAAGCTCTTGTGGATCCTCTCCCACAGCAGAATGTAGAAACCGTAGAATGCAGAAGGCATGTGCAGTCTGAAGCTGGTCACTGTGCATGATATTTTACGCTTGAGATAAAACGTTCTTAGCAGAATACAGTCTGCTCAAGGAAACTGCACATTCAATAAATCTATTTCTGCACAGATTAACCTAGCATTGCCTTTTTGTTCGGATTGCCTTTTACGGAAATATCTTATGACACTCCTGTCGGCAAATGCAGTAAAGACAATAGCAGATAATCTGAAATGATGTGGGCAGCTAATTCGGCAGGAAAGGATGCGAGGGCAACCTTAACCTCACACGTTATCAGGTAATTTATCACCACACTGTAAAAAAAAAAAAAAACAAAAACCTGACATTACCAATGGTGTGCCACTTTTAAAACCACCTACTCTCTTCAGGTCTATATAGAAAGTGCACTGGATTCTAAAATGAACAGCTGCATCTCTATGCTTGAGAAATTCCCAGGATCATGTGAGGAGCAGAAAATAAAATGCCTTCTCAAGCAACGCTTACAGAAAATCATTCATGTTTTCCCAAATCTGTCTATGTATTAAGATCATACACATTTCCATGTGTTCTCTGCTGCTCTTCTGTTTAATTTCCATGTTTACATTCAGGTACAAACAGCATTAATATTTCATAGAATTTTGCACAGTTCTTTGAAGTGGCTGTTCTGATTTATTGTGTTCCTGCTATTTACCTGTACTTGGTTGGGTGATTAAAATGCAAATGTGCTCTGGGTCAGTAAGGACATGCTTCCTGATGGTATTTCAATCCAAGTATGACCTCGCTATTGTAAACTGTTCCACTGAAGCACCCACACTGTATATAAACGCATAAAATCCTAAGCTGCTGGATGAAAGCATTTGTTAAAAAACAAAATGCCCAAGGATAATCAGTCATGTTTAAACAATAAAAAAAAAAACATTGGATACAATTTTACAATAAGATCAAAACAACCCAAAAACCAACCACTATCTTCAAAATAAAAGCAGTAAAATACGGAAAGTAGATCAGATGCACAAATAAATTATCCTAACAGCGTCAAAGGCACCAAAAATTTGTCTCAATAAGCATGGCATTCCTTTTCACTTAGAGGGTACCAGATAAATTTAGCCAATACATAAAAGAAAACAGTAACACCAAAATTTTATGAACTAGTTTACTTTCATGTTGAAGAAAAACAAATAAAATCAAACTTAAATGGAGACTTGGTATGAATACGAACATATAGATTTGGAGTCCAAACTCATAACAAAACAAAAAAAACTATGTAATTACTGGTTGAAGCACCAAGGCATTAGCAAGAAATGTCCCTGTATCTGAAAGGCTTTGAACGTTTACGATGGGTCACCTGTAACAAATGCACACATTTACCATACATCAAGGTGATAGCTACTGGCACACTGACATGGGTTTGTCTGAACAGTGTCAGTTAATTTGGCATGAAAAAACAAATAATTATTGCCATACCAAATTACAGCACCTCCTATTAACTTGCAATTCCACTGTTGTAATCATTAATGTAGTGGCTATTTTAGAACAGTAGAGCCTCCAGCTTGAGGTGTACCCCTGCCTTGTACCCTGTGCTGCCTTGTGCCCTGGCATAGGCTCCAGGCTGTCCATCACCCTGAGAAGAGAAGACTGGCATCCCATTCAGGGTCTGCCCCAGAATTGCGCCCCATACTGCCTGCAATAGACGAATTAGGAGACGGATGAATGGAAATTGAGGTGGAATTCCCCCTTAAACAGAAACAATAACCTCTCCGGTCTCCATAAGTGATTGAAATTTCAACGCAGTCACTTTGCACAAGATCAGACTGTGTTCCAAGTTCTGACAGATGTGTGGTTGTAAAGATTTCATTAAACAGGCTTATACTGACATCTGTATTAGGTTTTAAAAATAAAAATAAAAATAAAAAAAATCAGTTCTTTGCACCATTTAATGGAATGATTTCAGTGTTTCAAAACTGCTTCGGTGTATTTTATTTTGAATACAGTTTAGAACAACAGACCTACCAGCTCTTATTCACTTTTAAATGTTTAAAGTAATGTTGAAGTACAGATGATACAGTGTTCCCCCACCAAGGATAAGTGTTAGAAAACAGATGACTGGAAGTCCGGGTAGAATTCCCTTCAAACTGGTCACTTGCACATCCTCAAAGTTTAAACTGTGTTTACATTCCAAGTTCTGACAGATGTGTGTTTGTAAAGTCTTCATTAAACATTATGTTTATGTTTACATCCATATAAGGACAAACACAGCAGTTGTTTATTGCTAATTATCTAATATTTCTTCTGGTCAATTATTTCCTACCTTAATATACTGATGCCACTGTAATTATTTTTGCTGTGCGTGCAGCTTAAGGCCTCCGAATACATAACAACTCCTGAAATTCATTAAGCACTCAGCATTCAGCAAACCACGTAGGCATCTTCAGCACAACTATAACCTATCACAGGACACGTCATCTAAACATCATCTGGTGGCTTAGAACATACAGAAGACAGGCGGCAGCTACCTGCAGTCAAGTGCATTTCCTACAGTTCCAGCTTAAAGCAAAGAAAAAAGGGCCTGTAGTTTGTCCTTGTGCCATTATCCATGTGAGAGAAGTTGTAAATCTCACAGGTGGTAGTGTAGATATACACATCATGTACTGCCTATGTTATGTACGGGTTGTTTCATAATAGCAAAAGCATAATATTTAACAGGAACGGCATAATAGGTTGAAAAACAGTTAAAATCCTATGTGAAACCAGCTTCGCGCAAAATGACATATGATTGAAAGTGGTGCACCTTTTTCCACAGAGATTCTACTGGACATATTAATACAGAATCTAATCTGAAGCCCCCCCCGCCCCCAGCCAATCTGACCATCCATCCCAAGAAAAGTGCCTGGGTAATCTTGGGCCGCATCAAAATTTCAATCCATTGCTGCAATCACAAGACGCGCAAACAGAATCACAAAGCCGCCTTGAGGTGTCGTGTCCTCCAGATTTTTTAAGGACTCTGCTCAAAAAGGTATCAGATTGGCTGGTCGGGGTTACAACAACCAGAGCTGAGAAATGACAGCTCTGGGGCAAAGAGATGGCTTAGATAAACAGAGCTGAATTTATCACAGTGAGCAGCAAAGTACCAATTTCGATCTCTCATTCTGCAAAATCTTTTTTGTTTTACACTGCCTGACTGTTCCTCCTGACAAGTTAGGTAATGCTGCATAGTTTTAAAAATGTCACCATGCAAAAATGCTCATATTTCATAAATGGTATTGTTAATACCCTTTTATTGGAGTAAGAATAACCATCAAGGCTATGTATTTCACATGATAAGTTCCCCAACACTTAACTCGATATCAAGTATTCAATTTATCATATAATTGGCTGTATGATAACACACTACAAAGCAAGTTTCAAAGCCAAAACTGAACTGGCTATATCACCAGGTATGTAGTCAACATTTTATATTTTAACACATAAATGCTTGTAAAGTCCTAAACCATACATTACAATCAAATGGAGAGTAAAATTAGACTGCAACCAACGACAGAAAATTCTGGGGAAGTGAAGTTTTCCCTCTGCCATAAACAAAGCAGAGAATGACAGAAATTTCCTAATACTTCACAGAGATTACACATGGAACACTGTAGACTAGCGCTTTACGCATAATTTACTTACCATGTTTTTGTGCAAATTGTTGTAAAACACCAAATCTGCTTATTTCTGGCCACTCTTTACAGGGCATATATTAAATGTTGTGAAATTCCCAGAGCTACCACCCAGCCTCTTAAAGAAGATACTCGTCACCATGGCACACACAAGTACTTGATACTGTACACACATTCCAGTAAGTGCAGTGAACTAACAGATGAATACTCACTCAGTCTCCCAGATTCCAGCATCAGGCGTATAACCCATTGCAGACAAGCTGATATCCCATTATCTTTATTTACCTATTCAGTGTTAGTTTAGTCATTACGTTTATTCCACTCCGTTGTACTGCTGCTGTATTACTTACTTTCACATTGCATGTCAACGGGAGCTGGTCCATAAAAGTAGAGGAGGTAGTACTGGTTCTGTCTTCGAGATTAAATTGACACAAGTAATTTTGAAATAAATAAACTATAATTTTGCCACTTAAAAACATATTTTCTCGCTTCTTTGGAAAAGTTCTATGTTATAAAATTTTAAAGTATTCTTTTTACCTCCTAAATTTTTTTGCCACCAGTCGCCACTGACGTATATAAATCCTTGTGTCCAGCCCCCCCGTTTTGACCTGTCCTGTGTTTTGCATTTTAAGTCCTGTGAAAATCCCTCCCCCCTCACTGCTATTGAGTGTCACACCATGGTCCTGGTGAAACATCATTTCGTGGCACTGTATACCTGTATATGGGTGGCAAAGCCCACTTGACTTGTCATTCACTAATTTGGTCAAGGCAATGGGGGGGAGTGAAAAACACTACCAAACAAGTAGAGCATTAAGCTAACAATGCAGAGGTTGTGGGTTCAAATCTCAGGGAGGTAGGGAGCATGCGCTGATTACAGTGCATTGCCAAACCCACCATATGACAAACACCTCAGGGATGAGAACTTGAGCGCAGCCATGTGGCAGGTGATACCTCAGCACTATGCTAGCCTGTCACCAGTGTGAGTTTTTTCCGGTGGCTGGAGTGTCAATCCTGCAACCAACCCCCAAGTTTCTCCTTGTAAGTTGGAAAACCTCCTTCTAGGGCTGGATGTAGATTAACGTCATACCCAGGACGAAGCAGTTGCAGGTTAAGGGCCTTGCTCAAGGGCCCAACAGAGTAGGATCACTCCGGGCATTCACGGGATTTGAACCAGCAACCTTCCAGTTTCTGGCACAGATCCCTAGCCTCAGAGCCACCACTCCGCCCATTTCTAATCTCAGGGGACACAAGTAAATTGTAATTCTTCCATCTACTGTAAGTCACTTTGGATATAAGCATCAGATAAATGACTAAAATGTAAAAAGTCATTATTTTTGCCAGAGCAGCACAGAATACACGGCATAAAGCAGGGAAGCAAACATCTCTTACCTCACGGTTGCTGAGGAACATAGACTGAAACTCATGACTAAATCTATGAATATTCATGCAGGAATGGGCAGCCCATGTTAATGACCAGACAGTGTAAAAATAATGTGATGGGGGTGGAAGGGGGGAATTAAATTTCTGCCTACTCACTGATGTTATACGTGTATTAGAGTCCAACACGTCATATCTCATGTATGTAGAAACTGACTTGGCTGCATGTTTCTTAGAAAATATAGCACTGCATGAGATATTATGCAAGACCAGTATTTTTTGTAAAAATAACTCCACATAAAACGTAAAAATATTACCTATTATTGTGGTAAATTTTGGTTAAGCTGAAAGGTGGTGGTCAATAAATTTCAAGTAAATAATGAGAAGTCTTCTAACTTGATTTTCTTAAATACTATAAGTTATTGAGATGCTGCGAAATTTAACATTGGGATTGAGAAAGTAATATTGAAGAGAAAACTACAATTGTACAATTTCTCAAGCAGGGATCTGGTCATGTCAGGCGACATAATTCGATAGTCGATAGACAGTGTAATGCATGACGTTTGGACAAACTTAAGTTTATGGAAACTGGGTAATTTTGAAATAGAAAGCAACAATCAAGTGGCCCTTAAACATAATGCTAAAAGGCCAAGAATTTATTCGGAAATTGCACAATTGACTTGGACACGTAACCAGAAAATAAAGGGAAGGACGTGGAACTATGAAGACTGTACTCTCTATCCGTTCCTCAAACGGACTGTTTCCCCTTTTCCCTAACCCTGTCTCTAGGTACTGAATGATTCCAAAACACGCCACTCGTCAATCATTAATAATTTTTCCCCTCAAAACCTCACAAGATGACAGTCAAATCTAACAAAAATACTTTAACCAGGCGATATCATCGGTCTAGATTTACACAATAGTTAAATAAATAACTTAAATATAGAAGCTGAGGCAAACAGCTGAACTAATGCAGTAATAAGCAATGAGCTAGCGACCTACCCCAAAATAACATTTTAATCAACTCAAAACTGCCGCAGAAATTAGCAAGACGACCAAAACGTTATGACGGGTACTGGCGCTCGACAAAACAAGCAACGATACAAGAAAGCAGCAGAAAGCAAAACTTGGACAATTCTCACGTACATGTGTGAGAAAAACACTCACCGAAGCCGCACTTCCTCATCCGGTGTGATACGCAATGACGTCGGAGCTGACGTCAGACGCACGGTGCGTTCCGTTTAGAAACATGTCACGTATGCGAGTAATATACCACTAAAATGGAAACTGGACTGTGTCGATGGAAGTTGGCAGTTGCGAACTAATCACCTTTCGAATTTTTCATCTAGGCTAGACGTAAATAGACATTTTAGGGTGATTAAGGTGCCTTCACCATGGTATAAAAGACGACGAACCAAAATAGAAGCAAAAATAAACAAACGACGATGCAGGAGAAAACTGACAGCAATCTATAAGCACCATTCCTCTTCATTTCTAAACCGGGGCGTGAAATCATGCACTGATAAACAACCCGCCGAGGGGGGTAACAAGTCGAATTAGCCACCTAGCACCTAATGCTATTTGTAACTCTGTACGGTCGCCGTTGTTCCTTGGTATATCCTGATAGTTGGGCGTTGTGGATTTTCCAGTTTGGCTGTATTTCACACGCACCGCCTCAGTGCGCCCCGGCCTCTGAAGGAGCGTTCGAACAGGTGATGGCGGCTCAGCTTTAATTAAAAGGCGCATCATGCGTTTACACAATGACAAGGGGTAAACCTCCAAGACATCCTGAAGGCGAAAACATGCAATTTTCCTTGTCAAGTCTTGCTGCATGTTTCTTTTCAAGCTTGAATACGCGTTTCACTATTCGGCGCATTATATATGCATTTTTTTTCTAATTTGTTCCAGTAATTTGATTTACAACAATATAACTAACGCGGTTAAACTGTATTACCTATAACATTTACACTTGTATTGCTTTGAGTGGAACGTTGATTAAAAATGACCAGATTCATCGAAGCTGTTAGAATTGGCTTTGGCAAAAATAATTAGAAAATTATTTTCAGTTGTAACTAACAATATCCCAATTTAGCCTCAATGGAGTGATAATGTGTTAAAAGAAAAGGGCGGTATAATAATGTGTTTGTGGAACCTTAATCAACAGAAGGACAGTAGTCCTGGAAAGATAAGATTTCATCTCACACCTGCCTTTTGTAAATGTTTGCCTAGGGAAGTTGTCAATATTTCCCATTTTTGAAAATCTATATATGCACGTGCATAATATGAACTTTATGTGCATATGTCATTTTACCCTCTGTCAGAGACAACGTTACATTTTCTGATTTCTAACTTCCAGTCTTCAGTTATTCATCAAACTTGTATAGCTGGATTTAATGACAGAGTTGACAAAAGAATGACGGTTTTATGAAAATAACGGAAATGACAGGCACTTATTGTGCAAGCATAAAACATTAGATTCCCTGAAGTAAAGAATACAGTAATAGCCATGGGAATAGCCTGTGTTCAGAGTGTGTGTTTTAATCTTCATGTTACACCTACTTAATAGGTAATGATGGCAGCTTTTGGGTGTTTTTCTTATATATGTGCTGTGTACATTAGTATGCAACTATGTTAAGGTTTGCATATTCAAAAATGCAAACGTACAACAGATTTCAGGAAGCATGTTACCCATGAGCTCAGCTTTTTGCTATCATAATTAGGCTTATTTTACTTAAGATACATGTGCAGTTGATGTTTCTTTATGCTTACTTTTGACTCATGCTCTTTCTCCATCATCTGTCAGATAAATTTCCCTCTTTTATTACCAAACAAGGACTTAGTTGTTAGTTCTCCAGCTGGGAAGTTTTTCCCTCCAGATTTGTTATCACATGTTTCGACCTTCATCTCAAGTGGCATTTAGAAGTTCAACAGTTCACCACAGGTTAAAAAATGTGCAAAATAACAGGTCTTTTTTCACTGAACATCAGCAGTGACTCATAATGTTTTGTATAACAAACGATGTTCCAATTACAGGGAAGAATATTTGCTCATTAATAACATTCATGACACCCATAAAGATTAGATGCAAAACTAAGTGTTATTGCTAGCACTGGAAAAATATTTTTTGAATCTTTATAAGCACACAAGTAAATTATTTTTAAAAGATATACTTTCGACTTCAATGGATTTCCAAATGAATAGCTGAGAATACACATACATCCGTCTTTGCTACAATAAATGTGTAATACTTATGAATGACAATATTTACACAGTATAAAGAAATGTGACTTAATAAATAAATAGTATATGAATATAGTCTTTATTATAATTAACATTATGCTCTGTGTCCTAAAGAATCTCTCAGTTATCACTCAAAAACAGATAGGATTCTACAGTGGAAATCACTGCGTGGGTTCAGGAACACTTCAGAAAACCACTGTCTGTGAACTCAGTTCATCACTGCATCCACAAATGCAGAATGAAACTCTACCATGCAAAGAAGACACCGTATCTAAACATGATCCAGAAGCACCGCTGACTTCTCTGGGCCCAAGCTCGTTTAAGATGGACTGAGGCAAAATGGAAAAGGGTTCTGTGGTTTGACGAATCAAAATTTCAAATTCTTTTTGGAAATCATGGACACTGCGTCCTCCTGGCTAAAGGGGAGAGAGACCATTCAGCTTGTTATCAGCAGACAGCTCAAAAACCAGACAACGTCTTTTAACAGAAGGTTTTGTATATTTCAGCAAGACAATTCCAAGCAAATATTACGACAGCATGGCTCTGTAATAGAAGAGTCTGGGTGACAGAATGGCCTGTTTGCAGTCCAGATCTGTCACCTATTGAAAACATTTACCTTATCATGTAAAGAAAAATACGAAAAAGGAGACCACGAACCATTCAGTTGACATCCTATATCAAGAAGGAATGGGACAACATTTCACTATCAAAACCCCAGCAACTGATCTCTTCAGTTCCCAAACGTTAACAGAACATTGTTAAAGACAAGACTATGTATCACAGTGGTAAACATTCCCCTGTCCCAACTTTTAAAAACTGCGTTTCTGGCATCAAAATCAAATTTAGCATGTGTCATAAAAAAAAAAAATCTGTTTCAATATTTGATTTGTTGTCTTTGTTCTCTTTTCATTCAAGCACAGGTTTATATGATTTGTAAATCATTGGGAGAACATTTTAAAATGAACTTAAGGAAGCACTTCTTCACACAGCGTGTAGTTGGAGTATGGAATAGTCTTCCT
>JAODLD010000136.1:6567369-6589076 GCA_026781065.1 Mormyrops boulengeri
ATCCTAAGTAAGCCTAGAATGATGTAATATTGCATCACATTGCATAATACCATCATGCACACATCATCCAGAGTTTACTGCATCATCTTCTGATGCAATGCAGTACTACTGCCAGGCGGCTGCTGAAGTAAGCTGATGTCAGCAGTGTACTATATAAAGGTTGAGCATTTAAAATATGTCAGACTTAGTGGGATACAGTTTAAGCTACTGTTACATAAAACTGTTATTATTTTATCCACTTAGTTACAATACAGAACACTAATTATTAATTAATTAATTAATGCAGATTACAAAAAAACTAGAGCCAATTTTGCATTCTGTCATATTTGTATTGAGCACATAAAAATTGATAAGAAATGACTAATTTTATTTCAGTAACATAACTTTTGTAAAAATTTGTTGACCATTGTAATAGGTTGAACCACCCCACAAAGTGTTTCTCAGCACATCTCAAAGACTTTCATTGAGGTTAAGGTTTAGGTCATGAGTGAAAATGGTTCCTCATGCTCCCCGAACCACTCTTTGACAATTCGAGCCTGATTAAACTTGGCATTATCGTCCTGGAAAATGCCCGTGCCATTAGGAAAGAAAAAATCCATTTATGGTATAACCTGGCCATTTATCGCATTCAGGTACTCAGCTGACATCACTTTATTGCTGTGTAACGTCGCTGAGCTGTAATAATGATCCAATCATTGACTCTTAAGTATTTGCTGATTTAAATTCAAACAGTGACTTTTCCTTGGCCAGGCACCATATAAAATGTCCATTCATCGATCCATCATTTTTGAGTAAGTGCTCATCAGCTTAGGGATGTTGTGATTTGAAGCCTGTAGAGGACCAGGCAGGTTGAACCGCAGACATTTTTTTCATCCAGATTTGCATTCATTTCTCATCAAGATCTTGTATTGATAATAGGTAAGTTGAACCACCCTGTAAAGTCTTTTTCAGCACATCTCAAAGACTTTCAGTGAGGTTAAGGTCTAGGTCGAGACACTTCGGTGTGCGTCTATGGCATGATTCTTACAGACACTCAACAACAGTAATTTACTTCTCTTCTGAGTATGGGAGGAAACAAAACGTCAATATATACTAGGTTCAAAGCTATAACAATTCCGTATGTGTGAGGCAACATCAGGACTCACCAACTCTTCTGTAAATATAAAACAATTTGGTCTAATTAGTCTGCAATTTCAGAAGAAGGGATGAATTGATAATATCAAATATCTCATGGTTCCACGCAGTAATACATATTTATTATCAGTTTAGAGTACAATTGAACACTTGAAAACACAAAGCAATTACGTTTTATGAGGAAGAAAGTCACCAGAAACCTAGAATGAAAATATCAATTACGAATGCACATTTTGAAGGTCTCCGCTAGTGCATGTGAAGTAAACTTTTAAAAACCCGCTTGAAATTCTCATTGCAGAGCGGGTAGATGAACGGGTTTAGGGTGGAGTTGAAGTAGCCAAGCCAGATAGTGAACATGTGAAGGTCATGGTGGATACACGTCTTGCAGAAGGCCATCACCATGAAAGTGACAAAGTAGGGGATCCAACACACCAAGAAAGCAGCAATGATGAAGCCAAGCTGCTTGGCCGCCTTGCGTTCTTTGTAGGCTCGCAGGTTCTGAATGCACTGTTTCGACTGGGCGCAGAACTTCTGCCATGACTGCTTCAGGGTTTGCACATTTGTTGAGTCCAACTTCAGGTCAGTCCCCGGAGGCCAGGGAGAGGCCACAGGGTGGTGGAAATCACTGTGACAAACGACGGCAGCATACCTCTGCACGTCAGACATGTGGGTTATCTCACAAACCCCAGACACAGAGTTTGGAGATGACAAGTTGCAGTCATTGACAGACACGAACATTTTTGGGACCTTGTCATCGTCCGACTGCAAAATGCCAAGGGGCAGAGAGGACAGCCTCAGTGGCGTTTCAGGTCCTTGGTCTTCCGCAAGACAAGAAGACGAAGGGACATGTTTGTCTGTATCTTTTACAGATTTTTTTAAGTGTTTTGGAACAGTAAATAGTGACGACTGATAGCAACATTTATTGATCTTTTTCTCTGACCAGGCTTCATCTGTCTTAGCATCACCATCCATGTCCTTTGAATAGCATGGCTGACCTAAGCTATACTGATCTAGCAGATCGTCAACATTGGAATAATCCGGTGGAGTACTTTGTTCAGTTTTGGCGGGGTTAAACTTGAGGCTTTTTCTTGAGAGTTTACGCTTTTGTGTAATCCTGTGTCTCTTTATTGAATTCTTTAGTTTTTGAATGCATTGCCTCTGTCGGTAATGTTGCCTCACCACCATGTAGATCCTCATGTAAAACCAGAGCATCAGCAAAGACGGAACATAAAAATTCAAAATGGCTGTCAAAACTTTGAACCAGGTGACGAAGCGGAAGTCCGTATCGCATTTATTCTCTGTCTCTGGTTTCGGGTTAGAGTCAGAAAAGAACCGCCAACCCAGAATGGGGATAATCCAAGTCATGGAAAGAAGCCATGCTCCAGCGATCATCAGAATGGCTCTGCCTCTGGTACGGTACTGCAGGTACTGGAGAGGCTGGAGGACGGAGCGGTACCGGTCCAAACACAGAATGAACAGGCTGAAGATGGAGGCGGTGCTGGCGACGTAATCCATGACCAGCCAGAACTGGCAGACTATGTGGCCGAGCCTCCACTCGTCCTCCAACAGGTAGATCAAGTTGAGTGGCATGACAGTGGCGCCGACCATGAGGTCAGCCACGGAGAGGCTCACGATGTACAGGTTCCCCACGGTGTGCAACGTCCGCTCCTTCTTCACAGCGTAAAGCACAAGGACATTCATGACTACTGTCAACAGGGACACTGTGCCGAGGAAAATGCCCAACAATGCATTGTTCACATGAAGGTTGAGCGATCCTGTTAAGCCGGTATGAATCTGTGCTCCAGCCCCAGTCTGGTTTTCAGCAGTGTCCTTTACGTAATTGTCAGTTAAGAGATGTCCTGGTGTTGGCTCCATCAAGATGCACACTGTGGAATCCTCACATGGTGTTCCGTGATTGGCATGTGGCAGGAATGGTACTGGGGATCCAAAGTCTCGTAAAGACGCTCTTCTGGGAAACCTACACAAAAATATACATTAATGTACTTTGTAAAACAGGGAGTGTTTTACAGTAATTTAGTGATTTTATAAGTGACTTTATTAATCCCCATGGGGAAATTCTCTTTTCGCCTACCCTGTCTTGCTCTCCATGAGCGACACAGACGTTAGGCACATGCACAGCATTTACTGTATATACGTATCATTCATAAATAAGAAATTTGAACTTGAAATTGACCCAAACACATTTTGTCATTTTGGAGGTCAGAGACTATACTTTCAATGCTAAATATATTAAGTGATGAATCATCATCTTATCCTCCTCGATCCAGCGAAGATCTACTTAAAAATTAATCTTGAATAAAATTTTGATTTGGCAGGAAGAGGAAGTTGGCAAGGTCAGAACCCCCAAACATGTCGTCCTAAAGCCCAAATTGTCCTTTTTAAAGAACAGGACTTAACGGAGTGGCATGCATATAGCATCAGAAATCTGAGCCAAAACAGAATGCCCTCTAAGTCCTCTGTAAGTTTTCTTCTAGCATACATAATTAAGTATTAAGCCATTTGTATTAATAAGAGAACCTTGCAACCATTTTATTAAATTGCCTCCCTCCAGACACAACCTGGAATTATACATAATACAGAAGTAATCCTACTTAATTAATTTTGCACAAAGCCTTTCTTAATGTCCATAAAACAGACGTAACCTTCCCAACTAGAACTGTCACTGTTACATGACAGCATTTATGCTCCTTGATATAATCCACTTGAAAACATTTCTTCACTAGCACTGTGATGGCATAAGAGAGTGATGACTGATGCCACTTTCCCTGAATGCGTCAGAATGGGAATGTTCTACAAGAAGCGCATGCTGATTCAACTCTTAAGCATGTGAAGCCAGTGCAATAATGATATCTAGGGGTCGCAGTTTAAGTGCCATATAATCTGTATGGGAATATTAGTTAAAACATTTAACAGTGAATAAGAGCAGGTAGTTCTACTGTTCAAAATTTGATCCAAAATAAAATGCACTGAAGCAGTCTTTTATACTCCAAAATCTTTCCGTTATATGGAATAAAGAGCTCCTGTTTTGTGTACCTAATTTAAATGTCAATATAAACCTAATGTTTGATTAAATCTTTCAACTGCACATCTATCAGACCTTGTAACGTAAACATTGTTTAAACTCTGAGCTTGTCTAAAGTGACCGTGTGAAATTTAATCCACTCATGGTGACCGCAGACATTTTTTTTTTTATTAAGGGGATTCCACCTGAACTTCCAATCATCCATTGGACAATTTTCCTTGGCAGGGTTGGGGGGCGGTTGTAGGGCATCATAGGTCACTAGGGGTAGACTCTGAATGGGGTGCCAGTCTGTTCTTGAATTCAATATGATTTCTCTTTACTTTGGTCATGACAATTTATATTAGATCCTGATTTATGTTGTATGCATAATAGCATTAACACATGCCTTTTGTTTCCAGTTGTGCAAAATGCAGGTGGCAGTTGGCAGTCGCATACAGTTCCCAGTGAGATGTCATCTATTCCGTAATTCTCAAACTTCTCATGGCACCAAGTATTTATTGGAAAATGAGGATTTAAATACCATCAGACAAACCCTCGCTTTAAATGTAAATGTCACTATCTAGGTGATATGCTCCGAAAGATTAATAATTTTGATTGGCAGTAGATCACCAGGAATTCCTTTTACAGGTCCCTTGGACGTTAGACGTAGTGGCAATAAGCAGATGTTGCATTATTTGCACGCACACACACACACACACACACACACACACACACACACATATATACGTATACACATTGTATGCAGTCTATAGATACTAAATCTTAAGATATAATATAAGAATATAACAGAAGTTCCTTTTTAGTGTTTTTTTTTTGGAGGCATGCTGATTCACCTCAAGTGCGTATCTCTAAATAGAGATAATGCCAAATTGGCTTGTCCATATGTGCAATATATCAGCTCACATCTTGCCCTGGAGTTGGATTATGTGTAGCTGCTGCTGCAGCAGAAATACTTCATTTCAGAATATATACTGTGCTGCGGGGGAATCTGACGGTGCTGTGAGAAACATTCAGCTGTAATGTGAATGGTTTTGATCACACGATATCAATGAGGTGCATCTTTAGAAATGCTTTCACCACCAAGGACACCTTTTCTATACAAACACTGTATCAGAAATACAATAATCATGGCTCCCTTACATTTACAAGACTATCTGAAACTCAGCATGGTCAATAAATTAGGATTCTATAATTAATAACAGTATATGAAAACTAAAAATTGTTACATTGATCTGTAAAGGTCATACACCCAGCAATGGCACTGTATATATTACACACACACACACACACACACACACACACACACACACACACACACACACACACACACACACACACCTTCCATGCACTTGGAAGCTAGTGATTTTCCCTCTGAATAAGGGGGGAGGGGCCGGGGGTAAATACTCACCTATGTCACCTTTACATATTCTGATTAAAGATAGGCTATATAAACAGTTTTTAACAACGGCTTACACGTTTCATCGGAAGTGACAATTAAGAGTACTTAAGCCTACAGCACGAGTCGGGCTGTTGGATTGCCTTGCATTGCGCCGAAATGTAGACTCGTTTAGAAACACTTTGTTTTATATCAGACAGGCGTGTAATCAAGCACAATTAACCGCTTACAGTAATTTTGAACAGTGAGCACATAATCCAAAAGCAAAATGACACGGTGTAACTATAAATAAATGCGTTGTCTTCTGCACGACAAAAACATTGCAGAGTAACAATGCAACACATCACTGGTTTCTTGACCAGTAATACCTGTTGAATCGGCTACTCCAAACAGTTTAAAATAGCATTCCGAAGTACCTGCGACACGTTTAACTTCAAACAAAAACATTCAAAGTGGGCTTTGTAATTCTTTTTGAGTTACACTACTATTCTGCAGTGCTTCAAGTGGTCATGTAAGTCGTATGATTATGAGCGCGTAGGTTAATATTCACTATAATTTAATACTTCCTAAGGAAAAAAAGCATTTTGTACATCTAATGAAATTATAGAAAACAAACATCACTACGTTTGTTAGTCTCTAAAAAGGACAGACCTTAATTAATAATAGCGTATAATTTAAAAAGGTCGAATATATACAAAATGAGGCGTAACTTACCTTGATGGAGTCTAAGCTATCCGGTAAGTGCGAGAAAGGATCCGGCGTAAGAGAGCCGAACTGCAGCAGCAAAGCGTCCCCTGGTTAATAAGAGGCTCGCTGTTTCCCAGCGCTTCAAGGCATGTGCTAAGCGATCGCACCCACTTACTCCGATACCCACACGCCTGAACACCCGAACCTTCCCATCGCATTTCCCTATGTCCCAGTTTGATTTGCCAACTTGGAAAAAAAGCAAAATATTGCCCATAAACACGGGAAGGTTCATAAGGTGTCTTCTCATAACATACTAAAGTTGCATCTTCCCATATATTGCACGAGGTTTACTAAGTAACACCTGACTTCATGAGAAAGACGCTATGAAATTTTTGGCCGCCCCCAGGTGCGCGAATAGCGCAGATGAGGACCGTCACTGATGCTTTGAAGAAAGCCGCAAGTGTTGACGTGCAGTTAGGAGTCACTTCCGTTAGGGGAGCTTTTACGCGTGTTTAATGGCAACTGCCTATGCATTTTCGGTTTTCCTGGGGTCTGAATGAAACACCCCCCCCTAGTTTGGCGTTTTTTTTTTCTTTCGCAAACAGAGCAGAGAAAGATTAGCGTCTTCAGTAGCTTCATCCAATCAACCGTCTCACCCAATTACCATAGGCTACATGAGACTGGGATGGCATTAGTCGACGAGGAACAGAAAGAGAAAACCAACCACGACCGCGAGATACTTTATCTAGTTTAGTGGATCCCTCTTTCAATACTTGTCTCTGTGAAATCAGTTGATAACAATAGTTTTCACAGTCAGACTGAAATCACTTGGAAACAATAGCATAATAGCTTAATGGAACGGAACATAAAAATCTCATAAATACGATCATAAAAATGATATTTGTCAGTATTTCCGTTCTTGATCATTATCATGTTCACATGTTCATTAAAACAGTGAGAACTGTCCGAATTTCAACAGTCACTAAGGGCGGTGATTAAAAATAGCCTGCGTTTAATTGAACCGCATTCAACTCCATTCAGAGTATTCCCGATATGTCCTGAATGAAATCATCACAGCTGGATGAAACAGGATAGAATCACGTTTAGCTCATAATTTAAAATATTCTACAACAGAAAGTAAATCTCACTTGATTCTGAGACCGAAGCACAGGTGTCAACATGTTATCCTGACAAAGGGGGCAGCGGAGGACATTCAGAGAGCCCAGGGGCCCCAAGATCAGCAAAATCAGGGACGGCCAAACAGACGCTTTGTCGAGAGGCCCAGAATTTTGCCCCAGCATGGAAATATTTCTTTGAAACACTGGTTAAAGGCTTGTACTAGTAGCCCCGCATCATGTAGTTAAATGGATTAAATCAGATGAGGGGGATGCCTTGTCCGGTACAGAGGGGGGCGGGGGGAGGCCAGGAATAAGTCATTCTGTACATACAATTTATTAGTTATCATATGTATTTATGATCACAATCCTAAAGGTGCAGTACCTTCCTTCACTTTAAATGAATAGGCCTATAAAATAAAGTAAAAATGGGATCAAAAAAGTTATTTTTATTTAAAACGGATATTGTAGCCTACACATCGTGTGGTTGAATTTTTTTAAAACATAACATGTAAATTAAATTTTTAAAATTTGTTTATAAATGGCTCATCACCATCCATCCGTCCATCCATTTTCCAAACCGCTTATCCTTCTGGGTCGCAGGGGGTCCGGAGCCTATCCCGGAAGCTATGGGCACGAGGCGGGGAACAACCCAGGACGGGGGGCCAGCCCATCGCAGGGCACACACACACACCAGTCACTCACACATGCACACCTACAGGCAATTTAGTAACCCCAATTAGCCTCAGCATGTCTTTGGGCTGTGGGGGGGAAACCGGAGCACCATGAGGAAACCCCACGACGATATGGGGAGAACATGCAAACTCCACACACATGGAAACCAGGCGGAGACTAAAACCCTGGTCCCAGAGGTGTGATGAGCCCCCCCATGGCTCATCACTACAAGTAATATTCCTGCTTATTCATTTGTAATGTCCCTAATAGTCCAAAATGTTTTAAATTATCAACTTAACCACGGATTGTTCCTTAAATAATCTAGAATAGTCTTCCTAGTAGCCCTAAATGAAGCTTTGGCAACAGTACCGTAACAGTAACAGAAATCAAGTGTATGTGTATGCACTAGAGAAATGATCAGTCTGGTCAGAGATACTAATGAATATAATTAATATTAGTAGAAAATGAATATTAAAATTGGTGATTGGTGATTTTAGCACAAAACTGACATTTTTACGAAATTTTGGGACATTAAGAAAAAAGTTTAACTCTGGCAAGGTACGATTTGGACATAAGGAAGCGGAGCTCGGCACCCCCAGGCTCGGTATTAAACCCTGCTGCAGTAGATATAAACATATAATCACGTATTCGCAAATTTTCAAACGAATATTAGCAGAGCAATTGTGAAGATCCAATATTTTCTCCAAGTATTCCAACATACTCGACGCAGTTAGGTCACAAGCCCCCAGAAAACAAAGTAATAATGTTAGGTAATACAAATGAGACAAGCTTGGCCTAATGCACTTTGCTGCATTATTTAATAAAAGATCTCCTCCTATTTCCGCTCATATTTGTGGGACCAAGACACAAAGAATTACGTAAAGCATTTAAGTGACTAACACAAACAAGTTGTGATGGCACTTTTTCTCAGCTATTCCTTTGTGTAATAGTGGCTTCCTTTCCCTTTTTAGCTTTAAGAGCAAGAACAGTGTTCTCTTTATATTGAATATACATATCAATTAGCGGTCTAATAACTCGAGCAGCAATGAATTATGCGGAACTAATTCACAATGTTGTTTGGGGTCTCACAAAAATAATTATTTCTCCATCAAATCGTGTCCGCTAAGTGTTCCCCGCCTCTTCTGTGAGCAAAATACACAGAAACTAGGGCAGGATGATCAGACGGAGTGTGGTGAAGCCTTAATTTAAATGATAATGATTTATTGGTAAAATTCAGCAACTTAAAAACCGCGAGGTCAACAACAATACAGTGATCGCTCTGAGCCCAGAGACACAGGCTGGTGGGGGTGGAACCTGGGCTGGGAGTAGGACTGGGGGTGGTGAATTTTCAACCATTCATCTCATCGTAGGGGGCGGGCTGAATCTCGCTGGACAGGACAAGCCCATTTTCAATAACCACTTGTCTTAGATAGCTTATCTAACACAGGGTCAGGGCAGGACACGACGCAGTGGACACTTGGTAAGGTTTCTCACATTTTTTTTTATCTGGTGCATAACTCACCTAGATGGCACAAGCCTCTGTCTGATGGTTTCACTGGTTAATAGACTGTTCAATAACAGTAACAGCAACAGCAATAGGTAGAGATATAGAATGTGTTGATACACACACAGGCACACACATACACACACAAAACCAATCAAAGGTTTTTGCACACCACAGGTTTTTGCCACTTTTCTATGTATTTCATAAACTGCAGATGTTTTATTCTGGTTAAACATTTAGAAAGTTGGAAACTATTAATGAAAATGAAAATATAAGTCAAATAAAACAAGTATCCTTTATAACATGTAAAGAGTATGTAACAGTGCATGTCTGGCATCCCATTAACTGGTTGTGTGGTGATGGCATAGTCAAATTCTAGGCTGTCCTTAAACTTTAAATGCACCAGTTAACTGTTTCATCCCATGAAACAGAGCATTATTTAATGTCCTTTGTAGAAAGAATGCTTTGAATTTTCTCTGCTGTTATAACGGCTAGAGATGGTTACTTTTATGAATCAAGGTATGATTTCTTCTGTTAATAACAATACTAAAATGGTGAATATGCTGTAAATGCATTTGTTAGCAAAGAATATTGAGTGTATTTTTCACAAATGTTAAGTGAGTAAATGTAGAAAATCTCAGTGGGTGCAAAAACTTTTGACTGGTGGTGTATAAACTCAAAGTAAAACACTGGGCAATGTTTAATTTTCTTGGGAAAATTTCCCATCTGCTTCTCATAGATCTACATCTTCTCCATCTCATGCTCTAACAATCAATCCCAGAAAGTAAACTGTGCTGACAGAAGCTTGGATGGGAACACATTTCAGATGAAAGAACAAAAAATGGCAATAGCTGATGACAACCGAATGGGGGAATCTGACAATTTTCCCACCATCAGACAGCAACCGACGGGGGTAACAGGTTGGGAAAATGGAGAGTAACAAGAGGAATCTAAGTATTGCTTAGTGATGATGTCACAGTGAGTTACCTGGGCAACTGGTGGATTCAATATGTTGTGCTCTGACAGAGGGCAAGTCAAGTGATCACAGAGATGAGTTTATTGATTATAAAACCCATACAGTGAGTAAAGCCCACAAGAAGTCTCAAACTACGCAGAATGAGAGCAATAACTGCAAACATCCACAATCAACAAATATATAATACAAATAAATATAAATAATAAAAATAAATATATAATACAAGGGAGGCGTAAAGACAATTTCCTCACAGGGATCAATAAAGTATCAATTATTATTATTAATGTTCTGAAATGCTGCGTTCCAGTTCCAGTCATAAAATGAGTAAATATTAATTTACATGAGGGGGTGGTGCAGTGGTGAGTACTGTTGCTTCACACTTCTGGGACCAGGGTTCGAGTCTCCACCGTGGCTGTGTGTGTGTAGGTTGCATGTTGTTCTCGTGTCATTGTGGGGTTTTCTCTGGGTACTTCGGTTTCCCTCCATGGTCCAAAAACATGCTGACGTGAACTGGAGTTACCACATCACCTGTAGAAGTGAATATGTATTCCAATCCTACACTCTCTCAGTTCTACCCAATCCTGTGATTCTTAACCACACTCTAACTTTTGTCATTTGCCTCTGCTTTATCTGCAAGTAACAATGGTTATGTATTGCTCATACATTTGCTCTAATTAAGTGCTGCACTTCATTCTTAGGTTGTCTTAATTTAGTACTTAATTATTAAATGACTCGTGTTTTTATGTAAGATCCCTCAGGATGCTCTCAGTACATTCCATGAATTAAGTAAATTCTGAAGCAGCGCAGGTGACGTATCCTTGCTTCCTTCCAGTCCTTGGTTCTACGGGATTTGCCGAAGTTGTCTTTGTCAAGTTCCCTCGATTACTGCAAAACAGGGGGACAGTGCGCATGTTTGGGGGAGTGGCAGTTATAGGAGACACACCCATCTCCACAGCTGTAACCAATCATGATAAGCATAGAGTTTGCTTGGCATCTGAGGGTGAGAATGGACCCTCAGTTAAGTGTACTTGTTAAAACTAGAGAGCCAAAGTGTAATTTTTCACATTGTTCATATTACTTTCCTGGAATATTCTGAGGATAGTAACAAAAAAACCCCACTCCATGCTCCAATCCCCTTGCCCAGCGGGTCTGTTGGCCAATCGGAAGAAAGAGGCTGGTCACAACTTCCTTGAGCGAGAGGCCAATCTTATAGCTCTCTAATTCCAGATGATCTGTTGCACACCTCTTTCCCTGCTGTTACTAGGAGTGAGGTTATATATCACATGTGCCTTAAACATTTACAACATCTTTCAGCACACGTCTTACACAATACAGAAAGGTAAACATGTTATGGCTTGGTGGAGACATGAGTTCTCATATAATGCTGTTATAAGGATTCATATTCAAAACAAATGCTGATAGGATGTGTCTCATCAGCGGAGCTCAGACAGTATCCTCTGGTCCTTCTCCACTGTATATTGTAATCACTTGTTTACTGTATTACATTTTAAATGGTCCACAGAACATAAAAGCACAGTGGTACACAATAATACCATTCAAATTCCCATGATAATATGTACGTGTGACATATCAGAATAATTATTTTTCTTTCTGTAACTTAAGTGACCTTAAGTGACATAAAAATGAGATAAAATTTTAGCATTTAAATGTAAGGAGCATGCCACCAAACCAGACATTAAAATTGTTTGTTTGCCTGTGATTGGCTGGTGAGAGTCTGTTACTTACTGTTGCTTTTATTTACTGCAGGCAGATTGTTTTGGCAGCTTTACCGTGTCGCTGGGAAAATCTCCCTTCCATCCAATCAGGATTCAGTGACACTGTCACTTCCTGTCCGATGATCACACTTCAGCTGCTGTTGTGCTTTTTTTCAGCCAAACTCCAGCACTTCTCAGTCCAGTTTTTTTTTCCCAGTTTGGATGCTGGAACCGATGATACAAAATGTGGACACACTGCTCCAAATTTTCACAGGGACAACATAACTGCTGTCTTGTTTTTACTGTATGTGAATGATTTGATTATATACTTCTTGTTGATATTCCTCCAACAGGAAACTTTATCAGTGTAACAGTGCCACTCTCCTGAATTCATTGTCCATTAAGCAGAAACCGGTGGGCGAAAGCTCACCTGAGCTGAAGTTTCCCCTTTGTTCTTGTTCTTTGGTAGTGGGGGTGGTCCTTAATGCCACATTTCATCCATGGCCCAAGGGATATAATGCACTCAGTGCGGTCGTTATGGCACATAATCAAATCAGCTGTCCCTTTCATGAAGGAGCAGGGGGTTTCTTGTAACAGTGATGGGCCACTTTTAAAAAATGTTCTTGGGTTCTGGAATAAAATCAGAAAACCATGGGGCATAATAGGAGGAAAGCCTGAATACAGAGAAAGTTCTACTCGAAAGCAGTAAGAAATCCTAGTTCTGATTTTTAAGCTTTTAGAAGTGAGAAATTCCTAGCAAAGACATGGCAATTCATCAGTAATAGACACTAACAAGACCATTAACTATTGACTTCAGTAATGAGACAAAACAATGAAATTTTGTATTAAATTGTGTACTGTAGGAGCTTCCCAAATTATTTTTTGGTTTCTTCCTTTACACTTACTGACGTAGTATAACTTCAGTAATATTGTGTAACTCTGTCCACAAAACAGGATTCGCTGCTGTTATGTGTTTGTGTTGCGCTTGAACTCATTTAATTAACCGCGTTCTATTAATTCATGGCATGCTTGAGCAAAATGCGGATTCTTCAAAGCTTGTGCCGTTAATAAAGTCAAAATGCATTCTAAAAACAGCTGTACGTGCTGTAAACACCGAACGATGTGTATATTCAGTGAGCAACAATTTCTTCACGAAGACAAACAATAAACACAAAAACAAAAAATAAACAAAATTTGCCTACATTTTACAGTTTCAATAAATGTTTGGTTGGTTATTCGTGGTTCCCCTTGAGGTAACTGCTGCAGGTAAAACAAAAAGCCTACCTAATTTCGACAGCATTTGCACAGCTATTTTTCAAAGACTATGTATGACGTTACTTATCGACGCATTTTGCTTTTTTCAACCGATAGCAGAGAACTAATTGCTTCACCGATATTCAATCATGGCTCAAGATGGCATCTGCATGTGGTCATGAATCTAATCAGGTTCTTCATATGTCATCTGTAATGATTTGCAGCTGTAGATCTTGAGCTGTTACTAACAGTGTTAGAAGACACGGGAAATACCATCCAGGGAAGATCTTAAGACGTATGACTGCAATTCATAACCCTGGGAGCCATTTGCAAAGCCTCATACACGCTTTTAGTGTAGTACGGATGCGTAAATGTCAAATATAGTTGCACACCCAGCGCTCACTGATTGAAGAATATATATCGGATGTCGTAGGAGTATTTGTCGGGAATCGTAAATACTAGCAATATAGATTCTAGCAAAGATAGTCCTATATCTTTATAACTTTACTAGCTGTAGGCCTATATATAGCTAGAAAAACGTGTTAAAGGGGTGATTTTTATCCGTGTAAATTAATGTAAATAACAGCCTATGAGATTTTGATATAGACGTTTTATATGTGTAACACGTGTTGTTGTTAACGTAAACATAAAAGCGTTAATTATAATAATATAAAAAAACAGTTACTGCCGGCGCAATGTGGCGAGATGTGCGTATTTAAACGCTTTAAAACTGTTTAAATATTTTCCTTAGCTGCCATCCATGAAATAATGTGCACCCGTCTGTTCCCTCTCGGATACCAAACAGCAATCTGCCGAGAGTATTTCTTTACACACCAACGCATAAGAACATGTTTGCATTGATGATGGGGCCACGACTAAAAATACGGCGCTTCCTGATTTTTGCTTGGTAAATATCAGTAACTGCGCATGTAACATAGCCTACCTTATGAAGGTGTATTATATTGTTTTAGGCCTTAACATCGACGCACCTCGTTTCCTATTTTATTCCCTGATTGTCTAGTCAACTTGCCAACTATACGTGTGAATGAACATGCAAGGAATATTGTTAGGAATGAAACCGTTTGCGTTATTCATTACAAAAAATATCCAGAGTTAAGACCGATATCTTTCATTTACTCTGTTCGAAGTATGCACGGTAATAAAGCATCGTATGTGACCACTGTAGGTGTAATAAGGAAGCATGTTCATTGTCGTGATAATGGTACATTACAAAGCTGAAGTCGATACTCCTACACTAATACGCACACGTGGATGTCCATTGTAAGCAATATACACACAAGAAGCTTCGGGTCACTAAAAGAAAAAAAATTGTTGAAATTAGATATTTAATTAATTTTGGCCTATATTAAATATGCTGTATGTTAGCCTATCTCACTTATAAGTATGAAGGACTTAAGTGTGGGAAACATCATACCCAACAACATTTCCCAAACAAGGTGCTTCGAATGGCTACATTTCAGTGTAAGGGTACCTTATCAATAAAGCCTTATTTATGCCATGAAATAGGCCTGTATACGCGTTACTTTATCTAGCAGGGCAGAGCTCATCGGAACCTACCAAATGGTGACTTTTGACGTTACGGATTACAGAACCACACAAAATTATCACGTGTCTTTTCACCAAGTGCTGCTGGTGTGTCATCACGAAAGCCTGCTGCAGGTCCAGGGAGAGGCTTCGGGGGGGCTTGCACTGGTACAGCCTGGAGAATTAGGAGGCGGCGAGCACAATAAACGTGGCGCTGAGCTCCTGGAGCAGGGCCGGCCGCTGGGGCGCTCGGTAATTGCTGCTGTTGTGCACTTGTCCTGGCACCGCAGGTCACATACAGTCAAAGCAATGTGATTGGCGCCTCGTTCTCAGCCTTTCCGTAGCTACTTGCGGGACACATCCGATTTTAAAAGGTCTCAGTTACCCAGGAGGTGGAAATATGAATGTCCAGAATGCAACCTGTTGCTAATTATTCACAGTAGGTTGCTGTTTTGAATTGCAGTGGGGGACGGATGTATTTCTATGCGGCGTGTCAACAATTGAAGAGAAAAAAAATTGATATTTTTTTGTTAGAAGAGGGATAAATGAGACTTGTGGGTTTTATATTCCAGGCTGGAATGTTGCTATATGGCATGTGGCCTAATTTCAGAGATCATACCAATTCTACAATTTCACCCATCACTAGCAACTTTATCTGGAATATAGGCCCACCTGGTATATTAAGATATCATGAAATCTAAAGACTAAATTTGATTTCAAAGGGGTACTTCAGCGAGATGCCGATGATAAAAAAGAGAAGACAAACTAGTGAATCTTTTAACACTTATGTGTCATGAAACAATTTTTTTTTACCGGTTGAGGATTTTTCCTTTTACAAGAAACCCGGACAGAAGCCATTCATACATAAACGAAAAGATTTCAGTCTTCACTACAAACGACTACATTTAATACAAAAATAGTTTAATGGCAAGTATAATGCAGTTAGCTGGAAATAATTGTTATTGTGTGAAATCTCCATATTAAGGATTACGGGCAAAGCTGTTCGACTGAAAGATCAATGCTGACTCCTGCTGGTCATATCGTGTAATTCATTGGGTAGCGAGTAAACAACTCCGTTCATTTTCACATCCTTATGCCTGTGCCTACTGCATTTTGTTTGATATGGGCTGCTTAATTCATTGGTAAGTTCATGTAAGAAATATAAGCAGTAACTAAAATATTTTGTATAAATAAAATACTGCACTGCTTCATTTTGCACAACGGATATTTTCGTCAAATTAGCCTGTGTATTATAAATGCATGCATTTTAGTTATCACAGTAGTTATCACTACGCGCAGTTTAATTCAGGTTTTGCATGTATCTTATGAATGAAAATTAGATTTTGATTAATTTTTCACATATTCCAATAGACCTACGTGGGTGTGTAAGTTACATAAAATAGGCCTATATATTCATTTGTATGAATGGTGGTGAAGGCATTGCGAAATTTCATCTTATTAGCCTAAATCAGCAGCAGCTTTTTAAATAACTTTGTCATATTGCACGATCATTGTCATTTTATTTTTTAATTATTATTATTAAATTATTATTTAATTCACGACGAACGTACACTGCATATGATCAATCTGGCAATAGTGGTAAAACACTCAGTACAATAGCAGTCCAGGATGCTGAAATGACATGAGAGGCAGGCTTGCAAAGACACAACAGACTTAACAGAGATAGGTAAAGTCTCCTCCGGTGGCCTCTCCAGTGTGGTCGATATCCCCGGGCGTGGCGGAAGGATGATGTACACACCTATCGTACAACATCCACCCACAAAAAAGTCGAGATGGAAAAAATAAGCGATCGAAACAAGACATCTAATGACATGTTGTCAGGAAACAAGTATTTTAGCTTGCCCATTGAAGTGATACACATTGATTTTTGGGCTCGCCCGTTAAAATGATACAGTGATGCATCAGCAATATCAAATCCATTCAGTGCCTCCGTGAGTTGTTATCACGTTAATTAGGCATGGGGCACGTTAGGGCCGTTTGGCGAAATCCTAATAGTGCGAGTCCAGTCCAGTTTTTACACGAGTGCCAGTAATTCGTACCTTTATATACAACTCATCTTTCTTCTCACTGCCTCTTTTCTATTTTTGTCTTTTTTTGCCGTCACATATGCAGACGTGTGAGAAGGTGTCCGTTTTATGTCCCCCCCTTTCTTTAAAGCGCACGGGTTTCAAATACACAGATGTCACGTTTCTGCGATAAATCGTTTATTCGTTCTAGAAATTGACGCTAATAAAAGACAAGTACGAAGGTGTATTTCAATATACTCCATGCTAATATTGTCTGGATTAATGTGCATTTTTCGTAAAACACGATTCTGTTGAGTCTACACTCTGCATTTCATTGTGAATATAGTCACATCAAAGAGAACCGCGTAGTCATTTGATACTGGTTTTCCCCCTAGAATTCAAGTTCCGTTTCTTCTTTTTTTGCTATTGCGCTGTTTATTTCCTCTGTTGACTTAAACCCCCACAATTGTAGGCCTACATTTTACTCCTGGTATTGTCAGATGACTCTGGCACTTTTCACTCTACGGGAAGAAGTTGTCATTCATTAGGCCCATTTAGGCATTTTTACACAATATTTACAATTATATTTGCTGCTTGTACGATTTTGAAGGGGCCAGGGAATACTTTTCTGTTTCACATAACATCAGAATACAGTGGAAACCGCTTATGGTGATCACGGTTATAGTGATCAACCATTTTTATGGATAAAAAACTTGGGACAGAATCATTCCTGTAAAAATACTAAAGTAATTTGCTTATAATAAATCCAGTAATCCTCTTACAGTGTTCACTTTGGGTCTGTTTAAACATGACAATATAAGGGAAAAAATAAAACTGCGATAATTCTTATTTATTTTTTACTTTACTTTGATTGCCCTGCTTTGCCTTGTGGTAACCCATCTGGTTCTGGCTAGCTACCTGAGGCTAATGCTGCGTGCACAGAAAAACATGACGGGAAAAAGAAAGTAATTTTCTCTCAGTGACAAGTATAGACTCATCAAAGCTCATGATAAACCACCAAAAACGAGCCACTGAAATGCAGCAGCAAAACTACAATAAGCGCTTTGAGACAATGTAATGTTGTAAAAATGCGCTCTGTAAATAAAATTGAATTGAATATTTATGTAGACCTACAGTACTGTACTGTATTATAGCATATTTGAATTATACACAGTTCAGTAATTTAATTTGTACAGTTCTGTAATTTGAAGCATTTGAAACAGCTGTACTGTATTTAAAAAATGGTTAATAAAATGAAGTAAATAGCGACGCTGTCCGTTTTATTACCCTATGTTAATGTAATATATATACGAATGTTAATTAGATGGTCATCTGCCTGAGACATAAAGAATATGGGACAAAAAAAATTGGTTATAGTGATCAGTTTCACCCGGACAGACGGTATCAGACAGGTATCTCTTTTAATTTTCTCCAGAAAAAAATTATGTTTGGCTGACTGTGTTGCTTGGTGTGAAAACCTTCAGAACACAGTGCCCACTACATTAATATCCACTAGACACACATAACTGACATACATGCACACATGCACGCATATGCGCACATGCTCATATGGAAAGGTGAAGTAGGAAACGGAATGGCTGGTTCCCCCAGACTGTGAGGATATAAAGAGTAGTGAATATAGAAGCAACTTGTTATGTTCCTGTGAGGACCTTCAACATGAAAGCACTTGAACACCTTGAAATGAGTTTCTGTTTGCTAGAAAGTGGCTGTACTAGAAGTCAGCAACATAAAACATTTTAGGGACCTGAGAAGATAGGCCTGTAACTGGAGATGCTGCATGTCCAGTGAAAACAAAACGCTAAGCAATGCACTTTAACATCATGTTGCTTGGTAGTAACATATGTTTTCAAAAAGTAAAGCAGTGACAAATCCTCTTTAATTCTCAGCATGTTCTTTGTCTAATTATTATTGCTGAGCAGTTTAGCATGTTCTAGGGACATCATCTGGAGACCTATAAGTCTAAAGTCTCATACTGAGGCAAAGGTTATAATGAAATGAAAAGCCACATGATTATGATGATGTCTACTATTATTATTGTTGTTGCTGTTATTATTATTATTATTATTATTATTATTATTCTATCTTCCTAATCTGATTCACGGTTGAGCTGGGAGCCTATTCTAGGAAGAACATGGCGAAGCAGGAGACTCGCTGAACAGAATGTATAATAGTAATTATTACTATCATTAATAACAACAGTTGATAATTATAATACTTATGATTATATAGTTTCTTTGTGGATGATATTTGTCCAGAAAGCTGTCACAGTTTTCTGTCTAGATTATGCCGTTATTTCGTTTTTTGGCATGCTATGTTTATTAATGTTACTCAGGATGAGCATGTTGGTCCAGGTTCATAAGTGGGGCTTCTCCAGATACTGGAACTGGAACCATCTGGTCTCAAGCTTCAGTGCTTCACCTCTACAGTACACAGAACCGGCAAAGGACACAAGCAGCCCAGTTCCCACGCCCGAAATAGACACATCGCTGCCAAAACTAAGTCTTAGTTTTGGCAACTGTAACATAGCTGTGGCTTAAAACCAGGGGATAGTCTGCATGATAATTTAAATGTAAAAAAATAAAAATAGCTACAATTTCACTGACGCACACGTGGTGTGGACACATATACATCACATTTCTTTGAAAAAAAAATCATACTGGCCTAGACTACAGAATCACACGTTACGTCAATGCTAACGTGATCTGTGTCAAAAAATCGATTTCACTACCCATCTAGAACACCATTAAGTTTACCTAGGCCTACATGTGACGCATGTTGTCAACTCTTATAATGCTTTGATCATATGTTAAAATGACACCAGGCTTTGGCAAAGCCTTTCCCGTGTATGTGTGTGGATTTGCCACACAGCATCTGCTCCTGAACGAGGTTCAGCCTTCGCTCGTCGATTTCTGAAGCGCTTTTGGACAGCAGCCACGACTGCGAGGAGTCCTTATCTACGGCGGAAGAAAGAAGCTCGCTGCTGAAGGAGATAATGAATCCCAGTGCATGGACAGAGCACTATACACAGTTAATTACATCTCAGCTAATTTTTCCCTCTCTATTGGTTTCCATTGAGGGTGTTTTTTTGAGGACTCGGAAAATAAAATAGACCTAATAAAAAAACAGCATTATTCCAGATGAGGGGGGTAAAAGTGGGTGAAAGGAAAAAATGTTCTGTCATCAGAAAGACATATCCGTTTGGGCCTGATCTGATTGTGGTAACAGGCGGGAACATTTAGAAAACTGCTGTTATTTAATTTAGAGCATTGTTTTCAGGATCTCACCATCTTTTCTTCTTTTCTTCCTTCACTGAGAAGGAATGGGAGCCACTCAAAAGAAAGAGCAAACTTACTGTTAGATACATCGATTTATAAATTCCTAGATTAATTATTTACCCGTCTGCCTCATTCTGATACTTAACGAATAATGATGCATAATAACTTCTATATTTTGTTACTGGATATAAATGTTTTTATTTGACCCAGCCCGTAACCCATGTTTCATTGCTGTTTAACCAGACGATGCGTGTTGTGCCATTTCGCAGGTTTTCATCGTCTAAAGTTAGGTGTTTATTTCTAAGCGGGCACGCGTCTTTGTACACTCAGGGACATATTCAGAGGTAGGCTGCATTAAAATAATGAGCTTATTTTATGAATCGCCCCCACCCACTCTCTAATGCTCAAATAAGTGCCAGATAGATGGGCAGCCATACATACAGTAATTATACACGGTGACGTGAAATGAAGTCCGAACAGACCCTGTCCTGTTGGTGCGGGAGTGAGTGACTGCGGTGTTAATGAGATACAGGACCTTTGGCAGCGTGCCATCCAGCGGGAGAGCGTGTTTCTCTCTCGTCGGCCGCTTTAATGATTCAGGTAACTCGGCACCGGCGAGCCACACCACTTACGCACTGGCAGTGGGCCCGCGAAAGAAGCACTGGCGGCATACACCCCATCACGCACACGGAGACAGACACGAACAAACATGATGGCTGGCTCCATGGGTCACCACCCCTAACCCCTGGGTTCTGACATGCGTATAAACACACGCACACGCGCATCCAAGGTGTTCATATATATATATAGATTATTTCTTAAAAGAGATTCCAACAGAATCAAATACACACATGTGACACCTCCTGAGTCTGGCAGAAGTATACACAGACGCGGATCGTGTGTGTCATTCATGCAGTTCGCTTTTAGGACAATCTCATTCACAGACACGTGCATATAATTCTGTATTACAGAAACACACTCCTTTATAATCATACACATGCGTAGACCCAAGTGCAGTCGTGCACGCTCATCCTTCTGAATATATGTAAAGATACATACACACACAAGCGCATGTATCTCCTTTATAATGACAAACATACGCAGAGAAATTCTGATGCATACACGGTTATTGTCTGATTTCTAAATATATATAGACACACACACACTTTCTCACACAAATGTTCTTCGGGGACGATGACAAACATTCGCAAACGCGCATATTCACGGAAACAAAGCGAGTTTCTGACAGCACATGACCTTCACTGCGTTTTCCAACATCACTATTTGGAAAGTCTGCAGGTTGACTGGGTTGACGGAGCGCTGTGGGTGGGGGGGTGGCT
>JAODLD010000136.1:6589176-6613465 GCA_026781065.1 Mormyrops boulengeri
CCCCCCCCCCCCCCCCCCGCGGGGGGGTGGTGGTGAAAATCGTGATCGTTATCAGTGCAATCCCAGCACAGACCATTGTGTGGCGCTGTTAAGCCGCCGTACTGCGGCGTCGACGCTCATTTCTCTGCAAGGTTGCTCACATCTCTGAGTCTGTCTCCCCTTAATCTCTCCCTGCACCTTGTAGAAGAAGCTGTCCTCTTATCCTTTCAAGTAAATCTCCCCTTTGATATATTAAAAATAATATTCTCATAAAAAAACAAGAGTTATAAGAAAAGGGGAAACGGTGCTGTCTTTTAACAGACAATAATATGTGGAAGTTAAATGGTGCTCTTATTCAAGAAAGCATACGGCCATGAAGAAATTTATATCAAAGGAGAATTCATGGCAAAGTAATAAATGAAAATATTTAATTTTGCAATGTCACTTCTGTTGCTGCACGGTTCAGTTATTACTCAAATACGGACGCGGTAGGCACATTTTCAGCAGATCACATAAATTATCATCACAAATCACCAGAACCCACAAAAGAAAATAGCCCAATTTTCTGTGATTTATTTTTACAAAGATATTCAAATGTAAAGACATAAATCAGTTCCTTACACACGAGAAAGAAATTCTCAGAAGGAATGAGTATATTTTCGTAGGATTTAAAATAGGATGCCATAGTCGTAGTATGTTAGGTAACGATCTCATTCATAATAATTTCTTCTGGATCTGGTGGATAAATTTTTTGTCCTTGCCACTGACTTGTGGATGATTCATATCCTTCCAGAGGCAGTAGAAGTAACAACATGTGTAAACAAATCAGAACCGACTCGTTGATCCTTCTAATAAAGGATCGTTTAAATAAATTTAATATGTATGATATTGTAATACTCGTCCTATTCTGTTCATCCTGTCACATACTTTAAACTGACTACGGTGATCACATGAGGCACTTTGAATCTTTTTGATGTCTCATTTGGGGGAAGAAAAAAATGCATTCTTCGTCTAATCCTACACTTGAATGCCAGACTTCCTCACACACCAGCACAAAACTCATTTTGACAGTAACACCCTTACCAAAGTGACCTGGTACATGGTGAAATCTGCTTTAGTCAGCTGATGACGTAGTTGTGTCAATACTGTCTTTTACGTATACACATGGGCCTATTGTGTAATATTTTGGCACATTCTAGGCAATAATGAAGTACATACCTGTAAATATAACTACATAGAGGAATTTTTATAAAGACATGCTAAAAAATGTATTTTATACAAAAATGACGTTGTAAAATGTGTTTTTATCAAAGACGACATTAAAATAGGCTACAACAGACCCTGGGGACTGCCGGAACTACTGTGGGTATTAAGACTTTACTGACGTTGCAGACCAGCAAATCTGCTCTTTGTTTGGGAAACCGCAATATAAGGTGCAATGTAAGACGATAACGTTTTAAAATGAAACAGTTATCCAGGCTGTAATGATGTGCCACGGGCATTAACATTCAGGCGGTATGGAGGGGTCTCCATTATCCATTTTAATAGAGCTTTTTGGTGCGCCACAGAGACGGCCCACCGAGCTGACAGCTGCGTAAAATGCTGTAAAAGGGTGAATCGGAGCAAATTATTTTTTCATATCAATATGTCCTCTGCCTCCGCTCTGTTAAAGCTAAGCTGGCAAGGGGCTGATGATCTTTAATTTTCAGTCCATACGAAGGCTAAATCACCATGGGCGTCCCTTATAGCTGCTCTCACGATTTTCGCAAGTTTTTCGTTCCTTCCCTTAAATAATAATAAATTAAGCTGAAAAGAGAAAAGGCTGATATTTCGGGGGAGAGGAGTGGTGCAAATCTCTCTCACAGCGGGAGTCTCTCCCTCGGTACTAGTGTCGCTCTATCACGACCATCTTTCGAAACAAAATGAATAAATGAACCTGAATGCGTGGCAAGCAGTCGCCAGAAAGCATGGCTTTTGTGCAGAACAGCATCATTACGATAACGACAGGCACACGCATCTGTTATAAATGACCTATTTTTATAGCGAGCGTCATAAAAAATCATTCAGCAGCAAAGAACTATCACCATTATTAATGTTTCTTATAATGCAGAAAATGTTGCCATATTATTATTATTTACAAAGAATTTAATTTCTTTTGATATGTAAACAGAACTGCAGCTCTGACGTTGAATAAGTGGTCACAGAGGACGGATGGATGGAAGATATGAATGGTTCACTGCAATATGTTTCACTCAGTACAGAATAAAGATTATTATACGCATTCATCTTCCAACCATTTATCTATTACAGGTTAATGGGGGTGGCGGTGGGGAGGGGGGGAGCAAATAGCAAATATTCTATCATCGGGCAAAAGGTGGGGGGACCAGACACCAGGCCCCAAATTGCATGTTTTTGGACTGCGGGTGGAACCTGGGGTGCCAAGAGGAAAGCCACGCAACCCAGGAAAATGCACAAACTCTCACATAAGTGATGTTCAAACCTACAACCTTAGAGTTGTGAAGCAACAGCGCCATCTATTGCATCACCGTGTCATTGCTTATTATTAGTTGTTCTCCGAGAAATGCCTCATACAGTACAATCCTGTTATAAGGGACATTAAGGGACCTGGCAAAACAGTCCGTTATATCCAGAGTTGCTGTATGTCCAGAACACAACTACAGGACACCATTTACTCATGCCACACCCCAGCAGACACACTTGTGGTATAGATTATTATATTGTACATGTAATAATCCAACTCTACCTGAGTGTTGGAAGTATATATGGCCTATAAGTGATTATACACGTACGGTACAGTAGCAACCTTCACCTCATTGCTTAATGCATCCCTCCAGCTGCGAGCATCGTCTGCCGACGCACAGCGTGCCTGGTGATGGACAGCAACACAGGCCAATCAGTGTTGCCTGCTGTTACGCCATGCCTATTTATAGAGCGTGACTATTAATAATCCCGACTACGTGTCTGCGCTGGATCTGACCGGCACGCCACACGCCTTGTGGGTGGAGCCTGCATGTCCGTTATAGCCGAAAACTACAGCTAAAAGCGGCCCTGGGGACCAAATTGTATGTCCGTTATAAGCGAAATTTCTGTTATTTGGTCCGCTATATCTGATGCATTTTCTGCATGTTCGTAAAGGCGCACGGCTGGGACTAGCGGACCTCGTCCGTTATAGACGATATTCTGTTATAAGCGAGTCCACTATAACGGAATTATACTGTATACGTATAATTTGATGACTTTGTTTATTTTAAGTCTCTGTCCCGAAGATGCGAGATTCTACCTCTTCAGTTATTTTTAGCCTTAGGTAATTGGCAAGTACTAGCTGTCACTGCAGACATGGTAAATGTTGTGGATGAGTGCACCAGAATGTCATGGTATAACCCATTGTATTAGCCACAGCTGTTCTCAGGTAAATACCAGGAACATGTGTGGCTCCTCAGAAGCCAGGTAGGATAGAAAACCTACTGGAATCGTAGCTCTCCAGGACCGTAGTTGGAGAGGTATAACCCCTGGTATAACCTATTTAATAAGGTCTCCATTCTTGTTATTATGTCACTTGGCTAATGCTTTTATCTAGAGGAACATGTTTCCTCTTCTGTAAACCGTCTTGTTTTACCTGAGGGTCCATACAGGTCCTAAGACTGGCAAATTTGCCCCCCCCAGTAATGAACTTCCTGGGTTAAGCTTATGATTGTCTGGGTATTTTTATTCCAGAAGAACAGGTCCAGGCCCTAACCGCAGTTTTTCTTTCTCCTGGGTCTCCTGTCTCCTAAAAATCTATCTTTTTGACCAATTCAACTTACATTCTAGCTTATTTCACAGATGTCAGAATCAGGTAAAACTTGGAATTCTGGATTATATAACATTTAAAAATGAATATTTTATTTCAGGTGATAATACACAATGTAGTATCCATAAGTCATTTTGAAATGCTTTATGATCTAACATATATTTTGAATATATAACTCTCAGTGTTGGAATGAAAAGCTAAATGATTTAAAGATATATTTTGTCAAATGTCATCTTTGCTCTGAGGTTGCTCGCATATTCTAAAGATGTAAAGTTTCTAAAGGCAAACAGAAAAACATGGTATTTTATATCTTTTATATCAAAATACTATGACAAACAACAGCAAAAAATTGGTTGATATTTCCCAGTATATAGTAGGCAGCAAATTTGCAAATAATGCATCAATAGAAGCCAACAATGCTCCTTGTCTGTGAAATTCCACTTCAGACATATCAATAACACACTATCAATAAAGACAGCTTCAGGATTTAAGACCCATATTTGCATTTTTTTCTCTTCAAATACAGACACTCCTCTACATACGAACGTTCAACTTACGAACTTTCAGACATATGAACGAAGAGGACTGGAAGTCCAAATTGTGTTCACTGGGCTCCTGTTTCCAGTCCGCAACATCAAATTTTTTTTTGCGCTACAGTTCCGCCTAGTACGACTACTGGCTGCTACTCCCGCCGCGCAGCAGCGTAGCCTGCATACTCCCGGCATCCTAGTTCTTAGTACTTGCGTATGCCCTTAAAATGATGTTGAATAATGACTTACGAACGTTTCAAGTTGCGAACGGCCGTTCGGAACGTATCTCGTTCGTGAGTAGAGGAGTGTCTGTACAGGCTTTCGACTTACGTAAAACCGATTTAAGTAAATCCACACTCATGCAAAAAATATCCAAGATACATAGAGTTTACGGAAGCACCAACGCAAAAAGGTGACATATGCTTGTATGTGAGTTTATCTTTTTATTTTTTTAATGTTCTTCAGTACACGTTACTTGCATATTTTTATATAAAATATACTACTATATATTTTTGGCTTATGTTTGTTTTGCTGTAAGGTGTCAAATGGTATGAGGAGATAAATTTGAATTACGTAAAATTTGACTTACGCAAGAGTTTGTGTATTATGTCAGGTGAAAACAGCTTGTATTTGCAGCTGATTCTGGATGTGTCAGGATGTGTGTTTTAATTGATTTGTTATTAAACAGGCATGGATGACACGAGTGAGCTAAATATCTAAATAAATCGGTCGCAGTACGGCCCTTATTGGGAGAGCTATTTGTTCTATACTCTGCCTGTAGCGCTGATATCCTAATAAGGCTGACACAGCGACTTTAACCCCGTAAGGGTGCCATCCGTCACCATGATGGTACCGCAGGCTGATGTGAGAACATCTGGGAGATCAGCTGCTGAGAAGAGGCTCGGGATTGCACTCTATGGAGCAGTATGAAAGTTCAGTATGAAAGTGCTATCTTCATTCGGCACACAGAAGGCTGACAAGCTGGCATTCTGCTTAAGATACAGCTATGCCTTGCTGTGTAGGTTTCAGGACACGGTGAACCCCATTCAATGAGTTCTAGAAAATCAATGGATAGACTGTCAAATTATACTGTCAACAAAACTAAAATATGACAACATGACGTTTTGGATAAATAAGGATAGGCCATCACTGGATATTTTATTATGTGTTTTTCAAGTGTAGCAAATATACATACAGATCAACGTTGACTTACGACCTATGCGACTTACGACTGATTGACTTTACGACTGTTCCGAGACCGCAAATATATGGCCACGACTGCGCCACGTCTGGCAGTGCGAGTGTTACCCAGGGTGTATAACTGTTTTCGCACCCAACGAACTAAGAAAATGGTGATAAAAAGGTTAATAACCAATACAATAATTTGTACTTGTTTCCTGGTATAAAGGCTAAATGCACAGTTATTTCTTGTAATAACAGCGCGAATGCACATAAAATAAAGATGCATTTGCGCTGCTACCACAAGAAATTGCTGTGCATATCGCTTTATACGTGCATGCGTATTAGTGCACCCTGCATATGATAGTTGTTGCGTATAAAATTAGACCAACTTACAACCTATCGAAATGTCCTACCAAAGGCTACTGCGCATGCGCATGGACATATCTATTTTTCATGGCTACACACCCATAAATTCTTGCTATCGCCGCATGCTTCTAGAAGACTAGTCATTTGCACATTGGACTCGGAAGAGTAAACTGTTGGGTGACATTTTGCTAACTGAGCCAAACTAGCAGGAATGAGGCTACACCCCTGGTAGGACTGTTTGATAGTGCAGCAAAAACCAATATATGTATATCGCTATAAATATATGCTGTGGTAGGAAATTCTGACAAGGTAGGAAAATTCGACAGAACAGCTAGTTGGAACCGATCATGGTTTTGAGTCGAAGATGACCTGTGTATCCGAAAAATAGATCAGCTGCTATGTCTACAGAAATGTCACCAATGATATATGCATTGCTTTAAAAATATCCAACCACATAAAACAAATGGCCTTCATCTTTTTGATCTAAGCATTGAATAAAACTAAGCAATTTTGTTTTGCCTGGCAATAAAGTGGCCCATCTTCATTAACACGTGATCACGTTTAGTTGGAAGTTTGTACCAGTGAAATCCTTTCTGTGCATATCTTTGGAAATACACATTTTGAATATTTCAGGCCTTGCAAAAACTAGTTACAGATCATACAGAGTAGGAACTTTTTTCTGTTAATTCTTGAATCACTCGGCTGTTGCTTTGGCCCTTTCATTTATTCAATGAAAATATTATTCCTGGCAATATTTCACGATACCTTACTTCATTTGTTTTCCTTCCATTCTAATGATATTCTTGATGTGTCGCTAGCGTTTGCGTCTTTTAGGTTGAAAAGCCCCTCCTCGGTGTCATCTAACAAGAAAAATTTTTCTCCACCTCATGTGTTGCCCAGCAAACTCCAGACAAGCCACGGTCATTTTTGAGCGATGACTTCTTTGTCGCGATTCTCCCAAGCTGGACGGTTTTCTTCAGGTCTCTTTGTATCTCTGACAGGTCTACCTCAGTCCCAGTGAGTTCTGCAGGACTCCTGTAGTAGCTGCCAGACACGCACTGGTGTCACCCACAAGGTTACTTTCCCAGATGCAGAATGTTGAGCTACAACCTTTTTTATTGTGTCTGGATGGTGTGATGCAGATCTCGACCCTTGACTATTGAACCAGCCTTGCTCAATGGGATGTCCAATAAGTTTCATATACTTTCATCTTTCATGCATTATTATAACTTTTTCTCTAACTTACTTTGAATGCTGATTAATCCTCACCTTTATGCATTTCTCCTTCTGACTTGCTGGTTCATAAATAATCCCCAAATTGACTGTGGTTTTGTATCCAGGAAATGTCTTTATAGGCATACAGGCAGGGGCTATTAGTATGGTAAATTTTTCTATGTTTTCATCTTTCACCTATATGAAGTTAGATGTATTACAGCACACTAGCTAAATGCTTATGCAACCAACGTATTTCCATTCTTTTGTCATCTTAAGCACCTGTAATCTGTGAAATAGGTTTATAACAACTGTTTGTTTGTAATAGATATTTGCTGCTCATATAAGGTATTATAAATCAAATCTGAACAAAAGCTTAAAAAAAATTATGCAAGCATAAAATTACAGATTCTACTGAATAACATTATATCTGTTTGTCAAAGGGTGGCACAGTGACACGGTGGTCACCTCACCTTCTGTAGCTGGGGGTTTGAATGTCGCCTCTGCCATGTGGCTGGAGATCACACGTGCCCTCCATGTTGTGTTGCTTTCTTCCTGCAGTCTGGAGATGACTGGTTCGTTTAGAGAGTGTCTCTAAATTGCCCACAGTGGCCCCTTTTTCACTCCACTGGTGCCAGTGCTGGCACTGGGGCTGGTGCTTGGCCGGTGCTGAAGTTGGGAACCAGCAAGAGCCGGCCTGCATTTCCACGGACTTCCAGTGGGAACCAGTTGACAACACTGCGCCCACGTCACAAACCACGCCCACTACACAGAGCAACAAAGGCGGAGCACATGGGTGCTTCATCCAGACCACCAAAGGTTTGGTGCCGGTTCGGAGCCAATTTTGCGGCACCAGCGCCATTTTTTTTCCTGTGGAAAAACGTGGGACTGGTTCTAAATTGGGGATCGTCACCGGAACGGCACCGGCACCTTTGCAGTGGAAAAGGGGTAAGTGTGTGTTCTGTGAAGGACTGGCACCCATCTAGGGTGCATCCCTGTGTTGGACCTAACCAGGATTAGTGGTAGGATTTATTATAAGGGAATATCCCCTCCATGAATCATTACCTTACCATGGTGGAGAGGTTTGTGTGCCTCTGTGATCCTAGGAGCTGTGTTGTCGGGGGCAGTTTGTTCTAGGTGAGCGGTTAGACAAAGTGTGATTCACAAAGACCCTTATGGAAAGAAAGGCTAAGGTCCATGTTACCCCGCCCAGATTAGGGAGACCAGGGCCCCACCCTGGAGCCAGGCCTGGGGGAGGAGCTTGCATTCTTCTTGGTTGGAGGAGCCGTGCTGCTGCTATAAATCAAACAGCATGTCCAATCCAGTGCTCAATGCTGGTGGTTCAATGAGCACGTTATTTTTTACTGTGCCTGTGAATCTGGCAGGAAGAACTTCAGTGGCGACTCAGGCCTTCTAAGAGATAGACCATACTAGCTTTGTCTTTGCCTACAGGTATAACTACTTCCATTGACCTAAATAACAGAGCAGATCAGTTTGAGATGGGTTTTTTCGTTTTGTGACACTGGAAGCCTGGAGTTCATTTCCCTCCTTCAAAATATCTGTCCGCTTATGTCGGTGATCGACAATGTCTGACATTTCTCAAGCGGCCTTATTAAGAGCTGAAGAGTGTGAGCTCACCTCACAGATTTGGAAAGTAACCTACATCGATATCAGTGATGAACAGGTCTAGCTCCAGGGGGGTGGTAGGGGGCTAGACCTCCTAATCACAAACTTGGGCTGCCCCAAGGCTGATTACACCCAAACAGCCACCCCCGCTCCCCAGCCCCTGTGGCCTACCCTACACCCGAGGAAATCACAGGTTACATTCCCACCCACGCTCATCATCACCACTACAATTTGCTTCATCATGGACAAATGAACAAATGTCATAGATGGAATCCGTCTTTCATGCACTGTCAGTAATCACTGTATCACTGTACTAACCTTGTTTGGAACACTGTAGTGATCCCAGATTTCCAGATGTGGGCTTCTGACATTTTCTGCTGTGAGGCACCTTCCAAATGGCCTGAATGAATACATCACATTCCAAAGAGTGCACTCTGACTTGCAGCCTCACTTGACGACTACAGTACCTTAGAGATCTAGATCAGCGTTTCTCAACCTGGTCCTTGGGGAACCCCAGACGGCCCACGTTTTTGCTCCCTCCCGGCACTATGTCAGACAGTCCACATTTTTGCTCCCTCCCCGCTCCCTTCTGGACTGTCTGGGGGTCCCCGAGGACCGTGTAATGGCTAATGCCACTACCCAGCCTGCAGGAGATCATCGTGACTTATTGTCTAGTTTTTCTGTGATAGAAAGGATCTGTGTGTCCCTCACTTATGCCATTATTTGGCTTATTAATTTGTGTGGGTGGCAGCACAGTGGTTGGCACTGTTGCCTCACACCTCCAGGGTTGTGTGTGGAGATTGCATGTCCTCTGCATGTCGTGCGCGCTTCCTCCAGGTACTCCAGTTTCCATCCACAGACTAAAGACATGCCATTAAGCTAACTGGTGTCTCAGGACCTGCGTGTTTGGGCCCTGCAATGGACTGGCATCGAGGCCAGGGTGTATCCCTGTTGAGTGCCCTCTGCTGCCTGGGATAAGCTCTGGGTCCAGGGTAAGCGGTTAATATGGATAAATGGGTAATTCCTCAAACAAATTGTAACCTCATTTATAAGGATCAATTCTCTAGATATACTAACAAGCACACAGCAAAAGCATAAAAACATTCCATGCATAGAGAATCTATATACATACCGGTAGTGAACCAGAATATTGTTTCACCATATGGACCTAGACTTTTTTTTTTTATTTAAAGTTCATCTGAGCCCGGCTAGTAAACTACTTGGAGTCCTGTAGGCTTCACCTGTTCTCTGGCACTGAAATTGTTAAAATCAAGTTGTCTAAGACTCTGCCTGAAGGCTGGCCTAACCCAGATGCAGACTCCATTTAATCTGACACCCATCTGATTTAATTGTTGCCATGGTTGCACTCTGTTGTAGTTGTTCAGGATTTTCCTATTTTATCTCATCACAGTACAAATGCATTTATATCATCACAGTACAAATGCATCTGTGTAAACTGTAAATTAGAATACAGTCAAACCTCCCTTATGCGGACCTCCAATATACAGGCACCTCCCTCTACCGGGCAGCTCTAGGCACGCGCATGCCCAAATTAATTTTACACAACCAGCAGCTGTTGCTACGAGCCCCAGTCTAGAGTGAAAGGGAAAGGGGACGTGGAGTGAGGGAAGGACAGGGTACGATGGACGAGGGTACATATGTGGACAAAGGGGTATTTTTAAAATATTTTTCTGTTTTTATTAACACGCCACGGACACAGAACAAATAAACCCAGACTCAGGAGTGACTATAGCAAAAACAATAAACAAAACCCAGCTTCTGAACGCAACCCAAAGCTAACTTACAAACCACAAAGACAAATTCTGCACCTATCCAAATAACAGCATACAACATAAGCTCACAAAACAAAATGGGAGTGACTCCCTATACACCTGACACACACACAGAGATCAAAGCTCTGGCTCTGAGTCTCTGGCTCAGTCTGTGGTCCCAACCTGCTTTAAAAGATCCACCATTGTTCCAGTCCCCAAGAACAGCAAGCCGTCATGCCTAAATGATTACCGGCCAGTTGCACTTACTTCGGTGCTCATGAAGGTTTTTGAGAGACTCATTAAAGACTTTATTATTTCCTCCATCCCACGCTCCACAGACCCACTCCAGTTTGCCTATCAGCCCAATCGATCCACAGACGATGCCATCTCCCACATCCTGCTCACCACCCTCACCCGTGGACAAGGAGCAAGGGAACTATGTAAGGCTGTTGTTCATTGACTACAGCTCAGCGTTCAACACCATAGTCCCTCACAGACTGTTTACTAAGCTGCGGGAGCTAGGACTGAACAGCCACCTGTGTGCCTGGATACACAACTTCCTCACAGGCAGACCACAGGTAGTCAGAGTTAGTGGATGTGTCTCCAACTCCATCACATTTAACACAGGTGCACCTCAAGGATGCGTTCTCTGCCCACTGCTCTATATGCTCTACACCAGGGACTGTGAGGCCATACACAGCTCCAACTCCATTATCAAATTTGCTGACAACACAGTAGTGCTGGGCCTCATCTCCAACGACGACGAGGCAGTCTACAAGGAGGAGGTGGACAACCTGACATCGTGGTGCCAGGAGAGCTGCCTCCAACTCAACATCAGCAAGACCAAGGAGCGGGTGGTGGACTTCAGCACGAGGAAGGAGCGCTCCTACTCCCCCCTCTACATCAACAGGGCTGCAGTGGAGCGAGTGAGCAGTTTCAGATACCTGGGTGTTTGCATCACTGAGGACCTGACGTGGACAGAACACATCCAGAGCCAGTGCAGCAAGGCGAGGCAGCTGAGAAAGTTTCGTGTCTCTCCTGTGATCCTGAAGTCGTTTTACACAGGTGCTGTGGAAAATGTCCTGACCCAGAACATCACGTCCTGGTATGGAAATAGCCGTGTCCAGGACTTAAAGGGACTGCAGAGTGTGATTCGGGCAGCAGAGCGCTGCGCCAGATCTGCTCTACCGTCTCTGCAGGACATGTACACTAGGAGCTGCCAGAGCAGAACAATCAGAATCATCAAAGACTCGTCTCACCCCAGCAACTGTCTTTTCGAGCTGCTAAAATCTGGCAAACATTTTAGGAATATCATGGCTAAAATGGAGAGACTCAGGAGGAGCTTCTATCCTCATGCCGTAAGACTCCTCAACCAGGACATGACACCACTACCTCTTAAATATCATACAGCTGATGCATAAACTGCCATTATTTACACCATGCAAACAACTGCATTCATAACTGTATACAAACTGTGTGTATCTACTCTCCTAGGTCAATGCACACTGCACTTTAAATAGATTACTTATTTCTGTTCACTGTATATTGCACAACAATCATTTCATCTGTCATCACTTGCCACTTTACACATGTGTGCTGAAGATGCCCTTTTAATGCAACCCATGCACACTGCACCTTAGATATGCTGCTGTGAAACTGTGAAACGCACATTTGCAGTCAATGTAAAGTCAGTTGTTCATAGTGCAATCTAAGATTCCTCTTCTTCTTCCTTTTATTCTATTCTATGTATATATCGTTAAATTGCCTGCACTTTTTATACTCTTAACTATTGTAAATCGTAACTTCAGTTCTCGTTTACTCTTGTTGCACAGTCTTTGGATCGGTCAGGGGTTCATTTCACGACACGTTGTACTTGTTACAAATATGTATGTGACGAATAAAGAAGCATCATCATCATATAGAGAATGAAAGCGTCAGAGTCTGAGGCGCGAAGACCAAGAACCGGGCAAGAGTTCGAAACCAAATAGCAAGTAAACCCAAGCGAAAGTGCAGACAAGGGCAAAGCGAAAATCAGAAATCCAATAAAGAAAATCAGTTAAATAGCCTACTTCAACATAAAAATGTTATCTGTCATTTCCCTTTCCAGTAAAAATATCACCGCTGGATATGGCCTGGAGGAAGGCTTTTGCTCAGGTCTGTTCTAGATGCACCCAACAATCTACCCACAATCCCACAATCTAAAATCTACCTGCTTCCTGAGGTATATTATACAATATGTGATGTATGGGACTGAGTTTCCCTAAACATTACATTTTAGTTGCATTTTGCCATGATAGAGCAAACGCCTTTAATGGTATCCGTTTCTCCTCCAAAAATGATCAATTTATGGTTTTCTTTTCTCAATCTGATTCCCCCTCAGTTCAAACATGAATCATCTTAACAAAATCTGTCACAGTCCATAAATCAGCTCATTGCTTCATTAGATGAAAGGACTATGTACAGTAGGAATGGAGGTGGCAGTAGCGAGAGTACAGCATCCAGAGGTTACGCATTAATATTACGAGTTTTATTCAAGGCCCAGGTAGTTATGCTTCCTTCAAGAAGTTATGCTGAAAGGAATAATTAATGTAGTGTATGTGTTGGTGTGTGTTTGTGTGTGTGTGTGTGTCTGTGGGTCTCTGTGAGTCTCCGGGAAACAATGCTGAAGAACACCTTACCTTCGACACTCAACAGTGAGATGGACCAAAACCGTCTGATGCATTTTGAATTCTTCTCTTTGGGGTTCCACACTCCCTCTGCGCACTTCCACTGGTCAGCAATTCTCCCCCTTTACCATATCACCTTCAAGATTTTCCAGAGGTGCCGCCAGAGCTGGGGACAGCGTTCGTATACAATGTATGGTACACCACTGGGGCCTGGAGCAGAAGCAGAGCGTGCCGCCTTAATTATCTCCTCAACCTCCTTCAAGCTCGGCTCCCTCAGATCAAACATTGTTGTTAGTGGAGCTGGGTTGATGAGGGCTCTGTTGGGTTCAAGCTCCTGTTCTCTCATTGGATCGCTCAGAGTGTCATGCAGGAAAGCATTAACTTCCTCTGCTGAGCAGGCGAGCCGGCTGCTCCGTTTGTCCCTGAGCAGTTTTTTTGTGAAGCCGAAGGGATTAGCAATGAATGCCACACGCTTTCTAGCCCTCTCTCTTCCCCTTCTTCTATGCCACTCTGCTCTCTGAAGGGTTGCCAGTCTTCTCCCTAGGATGTCTCGAAGGTCAGCTAGGGCTTGTTTCTCCTCCTCAGTAGAACTTTTGTATCTTTTCCTGAGGGTGTGGAGCTCATGCCTCAGCTGCTGGATTTTGGCGGCTCTGCGGTTCATGGTGTAAGTGGGCTTGATGTTCCCTTTCTTGACAAGGTTGAATCTTTCCGCCGCATAGCCACTGACGATGGCAGTCATCGTATGGAGTCGGCGGTCTGCATCTCATTTTGCTGTAACTTGGATGATGTTCATCACATCTCTGTCAAACTGTGACCATTCACCCCCCTTGCTGGCTCGGGGCCACTTGATCCGTTGTTGTTGGTGAACTACTCTGCTAGGATTAGGGTGCGGGGAGGGACTGGGCTCTGTGGGGTGCCTACTGGCTGGGCTCCTCCTGCGTCTGTCCAGGCTCAGGGCCTGTGCGCTGCACCTCCTTCTCCTTCCCCATGCATTTCATTCTGGCCTGATGGACTTTAAGGCCACGTACATTCTTGCACAGCTTGCCGCAGATACATCTCGTAGCCATGTCGTCAGCCTGGGTCACTTGAGTTTGGTCTGTCCGGATGGAGATCTCATCCTCCCCCACTCTCGGGACCTCCTGGGGGTATATTTTCGAGGACTGTTCTGTAGCTTGGTTAGGGTTCTCTCTCACAAGAGACACAGGATTGGGTGCTGACCCGACCCGCCCCGGATGCCGTCTTTCCGTGACGTCAACTGTCTTTCCAGTAGTCACCAAACTATTCTTGGTTGTCACCTAGTCTCTTCGTAGTTGTCACTGACTAGGCCAGACTTCAATGTGCAAGACACATCTTCTGGATGCACTGGGACGCATCATCAGTGATGTAACCTGGGGTCACTAGGTGTTTTGGGTCTTTCAACATCAGACACCCTTGCCTAGGCGACCCAGCTGAGGGTGATCAGACCCCAGCTTGCGTCCCAGCAGCAACCGCCCATGGATTGGCCCTCTTTATCCACAGCCACCTTGTGGCCCTCTCTGTGGCTTCACATATGGATCGGATGGCCCTCTTCCTAGCCACTCCTGTTAGGCCCAGTTGGTTGAGGACTTTGCAGAGTGAGTGTCCTGCAAAACCTCTACAGCCCACCTCTTTTAGCTTTTAGTGAGTCTTCCAGGCCCTTTCCCGGCACTTATCCACAAGCTCCTGGTACTTTGCGTGTTTTTTTTCATTTGCCTCTTCCATCCGCTCTTCCCAGGGCACTGTGATGAATGATAATTGTGTCGTTGCTTTATGCCATTCAGCTTAGGAAAAGTTTCATAGTAATGCCCTACTTTTGGATAGCGGGGGAAACCTGTTCTGTTACTTGTTAAAATATTACAAAACTTTTATCATATTCTCCAAATTTTAATTGCCATAGACCATGGAGTAAAGGGTGTTAGGATATTTATTCGTAATAAAAGACATTAGCCCGAATGCACTTTAGCAAACTCATTCCGCTTAGTGCCCTATGATGTTTTAGCCAACACATCATTTAGATTTTCCTTTAAATAAATAATTAAATTCCTAAATTCAAATGTTGTTAAGTAAATACAATATACTCCAACCCTAATTTATCAATTTAGTTCTCCTTAATTTTTTTTCTCATAAACACAACTTTATTTGAATAAAATACACAATGTATTAATCAAAATTGTCATCGACGTATGAAAAATAGGCTTAAACCCCATGCGGCAAATGATACCCAATCGACGCCTTATAGTTGCAGTGCATGCATCAGGCAATGGACTGCAGCTGTATTAGGAACCCAATAGAGTCTGAATCCCATTAATTTCAACATTATGATGTTCGGCAAAGACAAATTAAACACGCACAGAACAAACATCGTTGTTCTTCTCTGGCAGAGTACGCCAACAGCGGGAGACCTTATTACAATAACTGTCTCCCCGCAGTGTTTCATGGGAAATTAATGGGCTGATCATCTAGCCAAAGAGTGTTTGTCCTCAGGTTAGATGAACTCTGGGATCAATGAACTGTCACGGAGAAGAGGAGCAACCGCTGGTGCGTATGTGCGTTATTAGAGCCTATTAGCTCGTAGCATGCGTATTTATAAGCATCCTCGGTTATATTCTGGCAGTAATCACAAAGAGTTTATTAGATATATAACGCAGATGAAATAAAAGGATGAAAACTGACAAGAACATGGAGCTCAAACCCGTCACCGTCCCCCACCAAGGGCGATGAGTCAGCCCTCTGTCACACAGGCTGGATGTTACCCCACCTCCATGCTGATTTGCATCATTTGCTGATTGCTGTGGCATTCTGGGATGCTCTCGACCTGGCCAGGGAAGCTGAAGTGGAGAGATCCTGACACGTGGTTAGGCGCCGCAGCATCTAATCAAGGGACTGGGACGGGGGGGTTGGGGAACTGACAAGATCCTGAGTGACTGTTTATTGTGATGGGGAAGTGAAGTTGTCGACAGAAAAGAAACCACTAGTGACATGTGCCCAGCATGCAGCCAGTACAGCGCCGGAGCGGGATTTTCATTGGCCATTTGGCCCTTTGGTTCCAAATACTCTCCCTGTTCATTCATTCAGAAGCGATCCATCTCCATCAGTCTGCCCAGCGTTGCACTCTTGCAAAAGCACAGTTTAGGTGAAGCATATTTGTTTCAGATTTCATGCCATCGTCCATCCATCCATCCATCCATCCATCCATCATCTAACCACTTGCCCTCTTCCTATAACAAGGAAGGGAATATGTAAGATCAAGATATCGATTTCCGGATATTATGAATTGCCTATTTGGATATTTTACTTATATAGGGTACTTATATCAACTGGCGAATAAAACAAAAGAATTTTAGATGGATTATGATGTCAGGGATATGGAAAGCCAATAAAAAGAAAAAAAACTAAGCACTTTGTTTAGTTTAACAAACAATAAAAGAAGCCATTATCCATCCTGTATTGTTTCTGAATGGACTGAATGGCTATTTTCAGCTCAGATTTGTTTAATTTTTTCCCCTGAAAAGTTACTGAAGGAGAATAATGACCAGATGGCCCTTATATTAATGGGGGGTGACAGAACGTGCAGACTGAACGGAGCCTTGCTAACAACGCTGGGGACGTCCAGTCACGTCTGCTGTTGTGATTCAGGCAGCTGCGCACGGCCATATTTGTACGCACACGCGTGTGTTGAGGTGGCAGGAGCGGCTCCCCCGTAACACCGGAGCTGGCAGAACATGAATATTTATGTGGTGAAAAATATCCTCGGTTATGAAGGGTACGAAGTGCTGACAACATCAGCTCGTCACGTCCAGGTGCTCAGAGGAGCAGGTGAGGGCTAACACTAACTCCTCCCTCCCACCATCCCACTGCCCCTGAGAGCTGCTGTTCCGGAGAATTCCGATTTAGCAACAGCTGATGCCCAGCCTCGCCAGCTCTCTTCAGGGATGTGAGCACGCTCAGCCGCTGCTACTCACATCTCCGGCCGATCGCCGCTTTGAATGCCCCATATCTGATGCCCATTTCCACACTCATTATGGCACTTTTATTATCTTACTCAGTGATACTCATTACTGGTGTACATGGCCTGTATCTGCATCACGGCCTGACAGTGTGACCATCCATGAAGTCCTGAAATCCACACCCACCCATCAGGTTGTTAACTGTGTGTCTCTCTGTCTTTGTCTCCATCTTAATGTCATGTCTTAAAATGTCATGTCATTCTATGTTTATCTGTCTTAGTATTTATACCTGCGTATTACTTATTTTTCATTTGCGCATTTCAGCTCACTGTATGACCCCATGCACCATATATTTCAATCTGACAATAAAAGATACATTGATTTTGAAATTCATTACCTTGAGCCACAGCCACCAAGAGTGTGTTTGAGCGAGCGAAAAATGTAACGCTCATATGAATAATGGCTTGGAATGTTATGTGCACTTTTTAAAAAAAGGGTTAAATGAAACTTATTTTGCTTATTTTGCCTTACGTATGTGTGAAGATTCTGAGACTGTTCACAACACCAAAAATATGCTGTGCTGTGTTTGCAATTTCCAGTGATGGGTTTGACATTATAAATGAATCTTTTCCTGTTGCTCTATCAAGTCAAGTTTGTTATTGATCAGGAAGGTGAATTACATACGGCCCAATGACAGCACATTTCTAAACCACTCCTGACCCTCCTGTATGTGTATTTTTCTGATATTGGTTTGATTTTAAAAAATAATGATCTCACTCATCTCATTCCTAACATCCTCATCTCTGAGTATTCAATCATTATGTGTAAAATTAAAAATTAATAACAGCTAATGTGCAATACAGTGACATCTCTGGGTGGATGCTGGAAGCTCAGCCTAGCTGCACTTCGCCTGGTCCACTGCTTGACAGTTGTATGTTTGTGATGTGCTGTTCGCCATGCTTGTACATCACTTTGGATAAAAGTGTCTGCTAACTAAAGTAAATATAAATGTAAATAAAAAGAAAACAAAACATTCTTAAATTGTATTGTTTCTTGTGTGTTTTTTTAAAAAGCTTTAAAATCACATGTGTACAGGATACAAAGCAAATGTTTCAATGAACTCACTAACCCAGAAATCTCACTATGAGAGTGAGAGCTCTCAGGAACGAACTGACTGACTGAATGTTCCTGGAATAAGAGGTAACATATCCCGATGGTTTATAAACGGAAAAAACTTTAGGCTGCTGGTGCTGATCCATTTGTCTCCTGACTGGAGGGTGGTGACTGGAAGAATGAGCAGTACACACGAGATAGAGATGACGGTGTCTGCCAAGGGCCCAGGAAGGGGGGTGCTGGACATACAGGTCATCAGGGACCCAGGAGGGGGGTCTGGACACATGGGTCATTTGGGGCCCAGGAAGGGGGCACGGGACACACAGTCCATTGAGGGCTCAGGAAGAGGGCATGGGACAAACGGGTCATTCGGGACCGAAGAAGGGGGTATGGCACACACTGGTCACTGGGGCCCCAGGAAGGGGGCACGGGACATACAGTCCATTGCGGACTCAGGAAGAGGGCATGGGACAAACGGGTCATTGGGGGTCCAGAAAGGGGGTACGAAACATACAGTCCATTAAGGGCCCAGTAAGGGGGCATGGGACACACAGTCTATTGAAGGCCCAGGAAGGGGGCACGAGACATACGGATCATTGGAGGGGCATGAAGGGGTCATGGGACACACAGCTCATCAAGGGCCCAGGAAGAGGGCATGGGACACACAGTCTATGGAGCCCAGTTAATTAGCTGCACTTAGCCTGACACAAAGACCATCATGCACTTGGGTTATTTCAGTAAAACTATGTGAAGCGACGCTGTAGGCTGTGGGCTTATCTGGCCCTGCCTGTGTTACTGCACATTTCAGCTCACAGTCACATTTACTTTTTATTTACTTGCTGAGGAGCCCAAGAAGCTGAACCAGATAATGGACTGAAAAGCATTCCTCATGGCTCTTGTGAAGAGCCTGCAGATGTAGCGTAGTGACGCGCGCTCCCAGAATGTTCCGGGGGGGACATCCGTGCTGAGTTCTCCTTTCACGCTGGATTTGAAGCGAACGCACTTCCTCTGGAAACTTCTCAAGTTCGGCTCCTTTTGATGCCGCACATCTGCAGGAGCTTGTAGGTCACGTGGCTAGCGGAGACATTTCGCTTTCGTTTGCAGAATTTTCCCTGACTGCGCAGAAGCATTGCTTGACTGTTCGATTCAGTTATCATTATTTTTTTTCTGCGTAATGACCAGCACTGTGCCGTTTGACCGTTTGACCACATTGCCTCTCTTTGCCTGAACAAAATGATTGCTTATCATTTTTGTTGACTTGTTTGACATTCAGTTCACAAACAACCCCTCTGGTCACAGATCTGGATGTGTGACACTGCATCTGCCAATAATTCCTGCATTTCTGGGCTCTGTACTGATTCCGTTTAATGCATCATGTTAAATTCAAGCTAAACATAAAAAGTATTTAACTAGGTGAAGGTCAGTGAGTTCGTTCTTTGATAATCGCTGTTCATGACACTGCAAAAGTAGGAGGGGTTTTTAATATTTCATCAGCAAATGTAGAGCCTCAATTGGGCAGACGCAGCTTCCCATTGGCAGATGCTCGTTATGTAACAAAGTGTGTGCACCTCAAGGATAGTAATTACTGCTATCCCTGCAAAAAAAGAATGAATACCTCATAAAAAAACCAAGGGCAATCTTCACTTACAATACATGATGGCAGTATACACACACATTACACAGATGTCTAAACCGGTGTTTCCCAGCTTCAGTCCACGTTTTTGCTCCATCCCAGCTCCCTACCGGACTATTTCGAGGTCCCCAAGAACCAGGTTTGAGAAACACTGGTCTAAACACACAGTACAGAATGGCAGTCTATATACATACAGAAATACACAGGGACAATATGTCCACCATCCCTTTAAGCCAGTACAGCATATGACACACAGCAAGCAATATTTAGTGAAGCTCATGCTTCAATAAAATGTCAAAAAGTGACGTTAAAATGTCAAAAAATGTCAAAAAAGTAACACTTCAAAATGTCAAAAAATGCAACCCCCCCCAGATGGACATGTGCCTGCCCAGCACAGGCAAATGCAAAATGCCCACAAGACAGGATGTTGATCTCAAATCTGTATTTGCCTAATATAGATATTTCAGTATCTAAGTTAAGTTAAATATGACATTTCAGTGTTTTGACTGTGAGAGTTCATTTGTCACATTCAGAGGGCTTGGGGAGAGTTACAGTAAATGTGACTCTCCTCTATGGAGCTGTCATTGTAAACACCCCCAGATGGATCAGCAGGAAAGCAGACAGACATTTGCAGATATGTGATAATGAATTATATTGGACCTGCCTTCCTAGTTTTTATATCTGTAACCAAAAGAAGAAAAAAAAGAAAAGAGAACTTATCTGCAATGAATGAGAATTTATGTTCAGAAATACAACTGATTTATTATCATAATAACGATTAAATATTATAAAACTGACCATAACTGAGTTAACTTTTAGAGATTAAAAAGGCCCCAGCAGTAATTACTGTTATAAATGGTTTTATACATACAGCAAAATTATGCTGTTCTGTAGGGATTATACTTGAAGCTATTATACTCAGAACTACTGCTCTCAGATATCAGCATTGTAGTATTGTTGGGTGGAAAAATTTATAACTCATACTGATTTACTCCATATCCACCCATCCATCCATCCAGCCAGCCATCCTGTACAAGGTCACGGGGCACAAGGCAGGGGACACCTCTGGACGGGATATACATTACACAGAAAAGTGCACAATTGATGTATATATGTCTATGTTTATATACTGGGGGGCAGTGTGTGGCTCAGTGAATGATCAGAAGTTCACAAGTTCAAATCCCAGGGTCAGCAGCATAGTTTCACCGCTGAGCGCTTGAGCAAGGCCCCCAGTTGCTCCAGGGACCGTCTGACCCTGCATTCTCAAATGTAGGCCGCTTTGGATAAAAGCATCCTCTAAGCAACTAAAAATGTAAAATTTCATGGCCACTCTCCTTGTTCATTTCTGTAGATGTGAATTGTTTTAAATCTCCATTCAGCCTGACAAACCTGGCATAAGAATGGGAGGATATTGTACAAACTTGTGCGTAGAATGAAGAGATTTGGGTGAGCAGCAGCAGAGCGAGCAGCGAATGACAAACTGACTTAGCCACCATGTTCCAGGCTGCGGCCTCGACGTCCCTGAGCAAGTTCGCTTCTGACAGAGGAGCGGTGTAGTGTGGATGGCCGTCTCATCTCACAAGCCCCTCTGTCTCTTTTACGCTTCACAAGAGCAGGAAGTATTGCTGAGGGAGGGGGGTGGGGCTTAGGGCCATCGTATGAAGGAGAGTCAGGTGACCAGGGTGCTGATGGCTGATTGGTGACACCCAGTCCTCCTTCTCTGGCTTGTATAAATCAGCATTTTTCCTGTCCACAGTAACGTGGAATATGCCCTCAACAGTGCCTGACAGCTTTTATATATATATTTTATATATATAGACACAGCAGTTAGTATCAGGGTCAACACCTGTCTGTCCGAGTCTTTCATGTCTCCTCCCCGTTTGGCAAGCAGATGTTGCTGGCCATCCTGTTCCTCCTCGTTGTCCAGTAATCCATAATGTGTTTCTCCTGCTCCCCAGACTGCTGCATGGCTCAGTGAGCTGAGTGTGTGGCCACTAACTCCTATCTCATGTGTTAAAATCCTGCCTCCTCTGTTTTTTGTATTTTGTAGATTTTGTGATTCATTTGTATCAGTTTTTCTAGTTCCTGTGTTTTGTGATTTGAATTTGGTTTTGGTTTTTTGCTTTGTGCCCGTGGTTGTGTTTTACCTGTCTGTTATTCCCCTAGTGTTGGATTCTGTTTCCTAGTTTGAGTTTCATGTTCTAGTGTTATTAGATTAACCTGTTGCCTGTTTTCCCAGCTCTTGTTAATTGTTTTCACCTGTAATGAGTTAGCCTTCAGTATTTAAGTTCCTGATCCTGTTCTGTTCCCTGTGGAGTCATCGTTGTTGCTGATGTTCTTATTGCCTGTAGTTTCTGCTATTTATTTGATTCCCTGCCTGTTCCCTGTGTAGCTAGTTTCCCTTTGTAAATCATTTTGTTCTGTTAGTTACTTTGTACCCTTTTTAGTTTTGACCCCTCGTGGTCCTTTTTGTTTTGTAGTGTTCCCAATGTTTTGTAGTGTTCCCCGTGTTTTCAGTTTCTGTTAATAAACTCCTTTATTCCTGTGAGCCGCCAGTGGATCGTCCACCTTCTTCCCAGCCTGCACCATGCCCCGCCCCCGTGCCAGAAACTCCTGAGTCCATGATAGTTAGCATAACTGCTAAAAAAAAATCGTATTTTTTATTACTTTTAAAGTTTTTACATTTCAGTTTATTTTCACGATAATAATTCCTTTCAGCATTACTTCTTGAAGGAAGCATAACTACCTGGGCCCTGAATAAAACTCGTAATATTAATGCGTAACCTCTGGATGCTGTACTCTCGCTACTGCCACCTCCATTCCTACTGTACATAGTCCTTTCATCTAATGAAGCAATGAGCTGATTTATGGACTGTGACAGATTTTGTTAAGATGGTTCATGTTTGAACTGAGGGGGAATCAGATTGAGAAAAGAAAACCATAAATTGACGATTTTTGGAGGAGAAACGGATACCATTAAAGGTGTTTGCTCTATCATGGCAAAATGCAACCAAAATTCAATGTTTAGGGAAACTCAGTCCCATACATCACATATTGTATAATATACTTCAGGAAGCATGTAGATTTTATATTGTCTTTTGGATGCATCTAGAAAAGACCTGAGCAGTGATATTTTTACTTCACATGGGTAAAGTGTTATGTTCAAGCCTACGAGGATGAACACATTATATATAGCAAAATCCAACAAGCCTATTGTCATATCTTTCAAGGGACATGAAAATAATCATTAAAAACTGCTGAAGCTTGCATTTGGCCCCCACAGAAAATAATTGCCGAGGCCCGGCTTAGACGCTGTAGATACAGATCTTCGACATTTAAAATGCATGGAAATATAAATATATACATTTTTATTGAAATGTATGTGTCAGGAGCGTCACTAGAGATTTACAAAAAGGGGCGCAAGCCTTTACTAGGGGGCTCTGATTTTGGGGATCATTAATGAAAATGTTGGTTGAAATTAATTAGTGTAAAACAGCCCTGGTGATGCCCCTGGACTGTACTGATTTTGAAACACTTTCATTAGGAATCCTTTGTACTGGTCTGGCTTCCTGTTACTCTGTTAGGTTCCCTCCTCAGTCCAAAGACAGCCCAGAGTAAACCCCATAGCACAAAAATCGCATTTTACACCCGGCACAAAGCAGAGCCAGGTGTGACGCAAGTGTCTTTGCTAGAATGACTCCCGTCCAGCGCTCATGTTGTTCAAATAGCAAATGTACATCGGAGTTCCCCTGGCCGAGTTCCTATTAAAATGAGGTGGAGTCCAGTTCATTATTGACACATTATTGACACTTATTGAGGCAGGAGAAAGCAATTGTACAATTGACCAAGAAAATCCTGGCGCCATATTTATAAAAAAGTTTGTAGAAACTACCCTACATTTGATCTAAGATCATTTCTGAAAAGTGCGTAACTGTAATTCAGAGAAAATGAATGTACACTGAAAAAGGTGCGTTCGCAACAATCTTAAACTCGACAAGTTATCTGGCTAAAGAAGAAATCCTGTTTGTGATACAGGTCCCTGGTCATATTTTCCAGGTTCTGATTTGATTTGATTTGATTCGATTTGATTCAATTTGATTCAATTTGATTCGACTTGATTCAATTTGATTCCATTCAATTAAAATTATTTTTGTATAGCACCTTTCACAACACAGTTGCCCCGAGGTGCTTTACATGGGTATGTTGTGATACATTATAACATCATTAATACAGAATAATACAAAAACAGGGAAAAGGAAAGACAAAGAAATGAAAGTAAGCCAGATGACAATGGAGGAGAGGAACCAATAACTGCCAAGTAGGGAGACTAAAACCTCTGGGGGTCAAAGGTCAACTGGTTGCCCCCCTGGGGGGGGGGGGCGCCCCCCGCGGGCCCGGGGGGGGGCGGGGGGGGGGGGGGTGGGGGGGGGGGGG
>JAODLD010000136.1:6613475-6639266 GCA_026781065.1 Mormyrops boulengeri
AGTAACCACAACCTGCCCAGTTCTGATAATAAAACCCGTGGGGGTAAAATGACAACCGTTTGCCCAACTGCCCCCCCCCCCCCCCGGCATACTAACATTATAGAAAAAGAAATAGTGGGCTTGCTTGCTAAACAAGGTGTAAACTGAGATATAGACCAATAAAGAGCCGTAACCCTCCTTCCTAGTGGCTTCACAGAGGGCAAAATGTCAGCAGGGGCCAGTTAGGGCTTCTCCTACAAAAACGCTTACATCTCACAGACAGAATATCATAGAAAGAAAATGTCAACTCAAATTTATTCCGGGGACTCTACAGAAGCCAACCATAGATTGGGTAAGTGCTAAATATCACCTGGCAATCACTCTAGTCTGACAGATGGGACTAAGCTAGGTTAAGCTAGGTTAAAAATTTAGCTCTCTATGGACATTTTTAAGGGTTTCAGAGCCAAAAACTAAACCAAAGCTAAATTCATATAATAAAAGTTAGCAGTTAGTGGTTATCATTAGCTTCTGCTACATTTTTTAGTGGTTTATCAGTTTAGCGTCAGCATAAACTCTGTTTGGAGTTAGCATATTAGTGGTTATAGAAGCTAAATTTTTGGTTAGCTGTGCCCACCACTGGTTACTACTAGGGATGTCAGGATACAGAAATTTAGTAGTATGCTGCTCTTGTCATGTCTGGAAGAATTGCATCCCTGGTACCAACAGTACTGTAGAATTTCGGCATGGACTTGGTACCGAAGTATCGGTTTTTGTGAAATCTGTGCTCTGTAAAATCTGAGACATTGCGCCACTTAGTTCTAATGGCGTAGCTCTCGGCAAGCGGTACACGCTTATGAGCCATTCATCGTCACATGGAAAACAGTCTGCCTGATCTCTAAAAAGTCGTTCTCTTCTTATTGTGCAATGGGCGATATCTTTATCTTTGAGAATAATGCTACCATTGTTCCTCTTGCACACCACAGCATTTGGTCCTATTATAGCCTATGGATTGGCTGAAATGGTCTACACATGTGAAACCATAATATGTACATTAAATAACTTTTCATGAAGGATGTGACAATTGCGCTAATCGAGTTTTGGAAAACCAGTATATGTGTTTGTATTGTTTTCGCAATTAGCCTAGCCAGTGCTGTTTTCATTTATTGATAGCTTTATTGTGCAGACCATCACATATCGCCTCAACAATGTGTTCAGTCTGGCAACAAAACAACAACAGCATCTACATTATTATTATTATTATTATTATTCGGAATCAATTCCTGGACTGCGGCTTGATCTTCCAATCACAGGCACAGAGGCTTAGCCCACAGAGCCATACACTGTCTCCAGTGAGGATCGAGGGATGCTGATGTCCATGAAGGAAATTTTAAGTTTCTATGACAGACCATTTGACATTTATGGTCTGACCAATCCCAGTTTGTATCAAAACATGCCGACTGTCCAAGGAGAATACAGTGGAAACTGCTTATAGTGATCACGGTTATAGCAATCAACCGCTTACATGGATAAAAAATGTTGGGACAGAATCATTCCTGTACAAATACTATTTAAATAATTTGCTTATAATAATGAATTAGTCCACTTACAGTGTTCATTTTGGGTGTCTTTATACATTACAACATATTTTTTTACAAGAAAATCTTTTTTTTTTTAACTTTACTTTGATTGCCCGTCTGCTTCTGGCTAGGTAGATGAGGTTAATTCTGTGTGCATAGAAAACACGATGGGAAAAAGAAAGTCATTTTCTTTGAATGACAAAAAATCGACTCATGAAAGCTTATGATAAACCGCCAAAAACGAGCCACCAAGATTCGCAGCAGCGAAACTACAATAAGCTCTTTGAGGCGATGTAATGTTCTGAAAATGTGCTGTATAAATAAAATTGAATTGAACTGAATATTTATGTACAGTACTGTATTATAGCATATTTGAATTATACACAGTTCAGTAATTTAATTTGTGCAGTACTGTAATTTGAACAGCTAAACTGTATTTTGAAAGCGTCAATAAAATGAAGTAAAAAGCGACACTGTCCATTTTATTACCTTATTTTTCTGCAATAAATACACAAATGTCAATTGGATGGTAATCTGCCTAAGGCATAATGACGAAAAAAACTGGTTATAATGATCATCCGCTTATAACGATCAATTTCACCCAGACAGATGTGATCACTCTGGGCAGTTTCCACTGTATTTCCAAACAAATGCTTTCAACTCCGTAAAGGCCTCTTTAGTACAACTGAGATTTACCAATTACAACTACTAGATCCTCACAAAAGACTCTGTGTGCCTCACACGCTCCTGACCACTTCGCCGAAAATAGCTACATAGCTCACACTGATTACATTGGTATGTAGATAGATGCGATCACTAAGATGATTATTCATTCATGTGTCTGGATTTTGAGAGCGGCACACGTGAACTTCCAAATAAATGTTTATTTCAAGGATGGAAAAATTAATATAGAAAAAATAGCATGTAAAAATATATAATCACATACAATTTTATAATAAAGTATGGTACGGACGACGGTAATTATAAATGTTTAGGTGTAATTTTGGTATTAATACTGACTTATTAGAGAATGTATAGCATGGGTTTTAGATGCATTGGTCTGGTTACAGATATGCACTTAATGTGTAAAATGTAAGACTGCAGAATGAATTATGAACTTTGCTACTCATTCACAATTCTGCAGAAATGCAGGCCTCTTGCACTGAGCAAATACTGTTCAAAACTGATATCACATGCGTCATAAGTGAATTTGTTCTTAATTCACTGGATTGGAAACAGGCAATTTAACCGCACTAAAGCATCAGTAAATTGTTTTCTGGATGAGGGCACATTTTTACAAATTGCGTGCACCTTCCAAGCACATGTGAGGGATATCACTTTAAAAATGCCGGATAAAAATATATTTATTAGGGCTTAGGATGATGAACTCTTATTGCAGAGACACACAGCGGGTCATTAGTAAACATTATGCTTAACTTACCCATTGAGCTGCAGGCGTTCCAACACCAATGGCCATAACATTCAGTCTGCCATTTTATGGCTCTTGTAATTAATTTCTTTCTCAAACTAATGAATTGATTTAATTAACCCACTATGATAGAAAAATGAACTGGGTTTTGAGTAAAAAAATCAAACAAATATATCAAGGCATTTACTTGGATATCCAAAACTGGACTCTTAATTTTTGCCATAAACCGCAGGCAGAATACTTCGCTCAGATGAACTATCCATGTCCATTAAGTGAAACAAATTACAGGGCCTTTCATTGTTATACAGAAAGTGAAAGTGGAAAATAAATTCTAATTTCACTTTGATGCATAGATTCTTTAGATATGGAACATTAGAACAATTAACAACAACACAATACGTGAAAATAGCTGTGTAAGTAGCAAAATGAAGTTGTACAATGAAGGTTCGGTAAATATTTGACCTGCTACTTTCTGTTTTTCTTTATAGACCAACAATTAATCTTTTTTAGGAGTTTTTGCAGTATGTGTTTGTGTATTATGTATATGCAATATTGTGCATTATTTTCTTTGGCGATTGTATGTTTAACACATTATGCTGGGAGTGTCTATAGGAAGCCATGGCACAATTGCCTTTTGCGATGGAAATGTCAGCAGAATTTTTCCCTTTTCTTGAAATGCCATGTAAGTATTGAGCTTGAGCAGGATTGGAAAAACTGCAAGGACAGGTACAGGGACAAATATACAGTCTGATATTTATGGGAATAGAGGGCAAATAGCTCTAGAAGCCATGAAAATATATACTGCTACCCAGTATATATACACCAATCAGCCATAACATTGAAACCACCTGCTTAATGTTGTGTAGGTACCACCAAAACAGCTCTGAAACGCTGAGGCATGGACTCCACAAGACCTCTGAAGGTGTCCTTTGGTATCTGGCAGCAAGATATCAGCAGCAGATCATTTAAGTCCAGTAAGTTGCAAGGTGGGATCTCCATGGCTTGGACTTGTTTGTCCTGCACATCCCACAGATGCTCAATTGGATTGAGATCTGGGGAATTTGGAGGCCAAATCAACACCTTGAACTCTTTTTTATGTTCCCCAAATCATTCCTGAACAATTTCTGTAGTGTGGCAAAGGGCATTATCCTGCTATAAGAAGCCACTGCCATTAGGGAATACTGTTGCCATGAAGGGGTGTACTTGGTTTACAGCAATGTTTAGGTAGGTGGTACATGTTAAAATAACATCCAGATGAATGCCAGGACCCAAGGTTTCCCAGCAGAACATCACATAGACCTCTGCCGGCTCGGGCTAGACTTCATTCTCCACGTGCAAAGTTGTTCAAATCCTTATACTTGCCCATTCTTCCTGCTTCCAACACATTAAATTCAAGAGCTGACTGTTCACTTGCCCAATATATAATGGCATCCTTGACAGATGCCATTGTAATGAGATAATCAATGTTATTCACTTCACCTGCCAGTGGTTTTAATGTTATGGCTGATTGGTGTATGAACAGACGGATGGGTTGATGGATGGATAAACGAAGTATACTATCTGATGAGCGATGACTGTTACAAAGGTCAGCGACTTATAGATTTCAGTTTTTCTCCACAACAATAGCTATATAGAAATTTTTCCAGTGCTTTCCAGTGAATGATTTCCCACTGCCTTTGCCCGAAGTTCTTTGAGATTATCCTTGTTAAGTGATTTTCATCCTCTTTGTCATTTAGGCTAGCAGAAGCTTGGGGGTCTTTGCTTTTCAGTCACGCGACGTCACCAGATCTGAGGAGGCTTGTCACATGTCACCCAGGATACAGTGATCTACGCAGGACTTTCCTGGAAAGAGAAGCTGCTACCTTCCACTTCACTTGGGTCATATGTAGAAGAAAAAATGGCTTTTTAAAACTGTGGTATAATATCTACTTTTTCCCTTCACCTACATTCTCCGGGCATGAGACAGGTCTTTCTTGAATGTTGTATTCACTTGAGAGAGTATAAACTGGAACGACTTGTCAATTTTCTTACAAGAAGTACAAGATACGCTACAAAAGGAAGAATATCATTTTCTCCCAGCTAGCATTTCGTATGGCTTTGAGTAGCTACACTGGAGTGATGTGGGAACAGAAATGTCCAGGTACAGCAGGACAAAGGAGAAAAATGACCTGAAGGATCTCAATACCCAGAGCTTGATTTCATGGTAAAATCAATTCATTCACACTGCTTCAGAGCCTGGAGCGCACAGAGTCATATCTAACTAATTAATCTGCACATGGGGGCCAGTGTTTCCTCAGCGGTGGAAACATCTCAGGCCCCGCATGGATGCTCTTCTCCTGCAGCATTTTCAGTTGGAAATGGACAAGAGCTTGAAAGGGCGCCACTTTTTTCACCCCCCCCCCCGCCTCCCTGGCCAATGCACAGAAAACAAGATGAACTCCCAACGGTACCAGCGACTACAACGTAAGCCCATCCGTTACTGACATTCACAGTAGGTCAGGGGTTTCAAACTTAACATGACTTGGGGAGGGGGGGGGGCATTGGTTTCCACCCAAGTGAGCTACTCAATTTATTGTTTGAGCCAAAAGAGAAACAAAAGGTCAATCTGATGGCCAGATCTAATACTGAATTAAAAACATATACCTGCCTCAGGTCTGTGGGCTGGCAGACTGAAACCTCTGCATTCGATAGAACAGGATGCTGTTGGGCGTAGAGAATATGAAGCAAAGAAAGGGTGCCTTCAGGAACGAGCATGAGTTTCAGTAAATGGGATGGGGGAGCTTGAAAGAATTTATCCACTCCCTGCATGGCTGCTGCAAATTCTCAATGTTTATTATAGGGTCTATACAAATATTTGGATAACCTTGATATCAGATACCAGATTCATTAAAAATAAACGTATAATGTATCAAAGGGCTCTTTGAAAATAACCTTGAATGGTGCATACGTGAAATGTTTTTTTTTTTCGAGTGTAGGCTGTTGAGAATTAAGTACATTTCTTGCAAGTTGGTACCGCTGACAAGCACCGTAATGTAAATCGATGCCAGGTCTGTAGGTTTCGTTCCAAAAAGGCCCTCAGTGTGTTCGGTTTAATTAATCTAAATGAGTTATGAGGAAATGCTTTATTGGTTGGCAATATGGACCTTTAAATGCCAGCCTAGATGTAATTACAATTACAATGTCAATATCGCTACAGGATTCATTATGGAAGTTGGCGCAAATTAATGAATTGCCTTGAAAACAGAAAACAAAAATAATAAATTAGGGTGCATGCATTATTTCCTGTTATGCTTAGCCAGTTTATTTTGGTGTTCTTCCATGCGTCTAAACCGAGAACACGCTTTAGCTTTAAAAGGGTATGCACGTCATTCTTTGTGGCCTGTACTGAGTGCATAATGAAATGCAGCTCATGTGGATGGTTGTGGTTTTTTCCTGTCGTTCTTTTCAAATATATGTGCCAGAAACAAATCTTCTTTTATTCCACAACAAAGGGACTTAGGCTTGACCATGTGGTTAATGGGTTATAAAAGTGACATTTAAGAAGCGATGTTCTGCTTCTGAAACATAGTCGATATTTAAATTTGAGAACTGAATTGCTTACTACTATTCCACCTTGCTGTCGCCGCGCCTCGCTGAGGTTTCATAACCTGAAGCTGTTTGGCAACAGAACAAAGGAGATTATTTGTAATAGAAGCAGCAGGCGCAGTTCCTGTTGATTACCACTAGGTGTGCTAGTGTGCACAAAAAAATGGACCCTTACTTTTAGTAACCTAGATACATTGCGGAGTACTAAGGCTGGAAAATGAGGACAGAGAGAGGTGCCGTTTAACAGCATGGCTGTAAATATATGAATCTGTTTATACTAAAATCGGAATTTGTTTTGACTTCTGTGCTGGTAACTTGGTGAGGCAAAAAGGCAAACTGTAAACACAGGCACCGGTGTAATGATAAGAAAATGGAATTCATTAAGGCCTAGAGCTGTATTACAATCCATTTGAAATCTAAAAAGGCAGAATAATGAGGCAAGCCCCAATGAACGGCCTGTCTCTTTTAGTGTATCATGCTGGAATCAGGCTAAATTCTAAAGAAAGCATTCACCTTCTGCAGCTGAGCAATTTGGATGTCTCTAGGACATCATGTTTACTTCTTGTTGATTACTTGCTCTTCACTGCCCAGTGTTTTTCTGTTGAGGCAGTATTATCGGCTGGTATCTGATTCTTTCGCTCTTAATGATCTACAGTCGCACTCGACCCACAGAATCTCTTGACCTTTAAGCGTAACTCACGTGGAGATGAAATGGCCTCTGTTTTGGCCAAACTCCGCGATTCCGATTCTCGACGACCCTCGTGCACCCTGACCCTCAGCTGCCCGGTTGATGGCGGCCATTTGTGAGTTAACAACCGGAAACAAAGCAGGAAAGCAGTCAATATCGCCGACAAAGACGGTGAGTGATCCAGCAACGCCACCACAAAGCTCCTTAGTTGAATAACTGCACTGTATATAACGCCAGCGGTAACGCAGTGAGTGTCACTGGGGGTAATTATCTTGTCACATTTGCACGATGCAGTGCGCCCTGCTCCTGGTTTAGACATTTAAGTCTTATCACTTCATTACACTGTGGGCTCATTTAAATGATCTTTAATTATTTATTCTGCATGCAGATAAGATCCACGCTCTCTGCTACCCTTAACTGGATAAGTGGACGGGCAGGCGGATAGATGGATAGATGGATAGATGGATAGATGGATACCACCTACATGCACACTTCATTATTTGAAGTACTATCCCTTTTCCTATAGTGTTTGGTTGAAAAGGAACTTATGAGACATACCTTATTTATTTTGCATTATAGTTCGGCAACCCCCCCCCCCCCCAAGTTGCCACATCACGCATTACAAGCCTGTCAGTGCCTTAATAACTAATTTCCATGTAGATTAAAAGGGCAGCACTGGCCCACTGCATACGCATCTGGCCCAAGCTAATAGGATTAGCTTTGACCTCGGTGGCACGGCCTGGGGGCCAACAAGTGACCGCCAGGACAAGTGACAAACGGGACACTTCTGATCCGAAGATAATTTGCTGGATGGAAAGACAGAAACAGTTACGAAATTGTCCTGCGATTTCCTGAACCTTATTTGTTACAGGAATGGTTATTATTTGAACGGGGCCCTTTGTTCTTAAGTGAATACGAGAACTGGAACGCCAGCCCGCGAGACGCCGTGCCGCTTCACACGCTACGCGTTTCAGAGGCACCTTACAAAAACTCCTGGCGCCTTCTTTACGCTCAGGCCACACGGATCTGGCCGGAAGAAAGTAAATGTAAAGAAACTACTTGGCTTAACCTCACCGGTCGACATGGCAACGGCGGCTCCCACTCATTTGTATGCGGGTGTCATATAAAGCACCTCGAACACTTTAAAAAACACACACGCAGGTCTGCTGAGTGTAAATAGCCGTCATTCGCTGAAAGATACATGACAGCAGCTACATATTTGTATAATGTGGTTACGATGACGTGCTCGGAAACAATTAGACATTGTTTCCTGCAAACTATGTTGGGAAGCAGATTTCTTTCAAAGCTTTAAGTAGGATACCAATTTTTCTTTGTTCTTTTTGCCTGGGGCAAAAAATGCGTCTCATATACTGAACGGGCGTCTCAGGAAGAACAGCTATTGCTGGCGGAAAATGCCGCCGACAGGAATCTCGCCCCGGATTTGCTGTGATGGCTTGATTGAGTGCTTTGATGATACTGTCCTCTTGGGTGATTATGGATGATTTAGTCTCTGCCTGTGTTTTCTGTCTCTTACTGATGCCAGGCAGTCCCAAATGGCCTAATTTGATGTGTTTATGGCTCACTTGAGAATTTATGGATTGCCCCACCCCTCCCTCCCCAAAAGCTGGTGGATTGTCTTACAATCCCTAAGATCTACAGTACTTACTATGGTCCAAGGACCATCTTGGAAATTCATTACTCAACAAATGAGGCAAGAACATAATGGCATTTCCCCAGTGATAGCCGGTTAATGGCCTGTTTATATGACCTATACAGCTATAGAGTAATCAGTAAATGCAGATTTATTGTTGACCCCATGTTCAGTGTTGTAGCCCCAATCATATCTTTTTAATTCATAATAATGAGAGAGTATAAGGTCCGTGCTGAAATTTTGGGTAGGACATTTTTCCAGGTTAAATGTGTCGTCAGCAGTTACTTCCACACAATCCTAAGATTATTTGTATTTTGTTTAAATTTTACATTTCATTTATTTAGCAGACATGTCTGTCCAAAGCCATGTCCAAGTGAGGAAAGCTGGGGGACAGAGATCTGGTTCCATCACTATCCAGCAGCTGGAATTAAGGGCATCGCTTAAGGGCCCAACGCTGATATGATTGTTCTGCTCTGCATGGTATTCTAACCCACGAGCTTCCGGACACAGTCACAGACCTCTGACCTACACAGGTGTGTATGTCTTTAAAGAAGGAGAGCATGATGGGATATGTGTAAAAACACATTCCAATACAACTTATACTTGCACAAATAGCAAATAATGCATCATTTTCATTTTCATTTTCATTTGATTGTCTGCCACTGCTGTTTGTGGTATTTATTGATTTTATGATGCATATGTATTTATGTATTTATTCTGCAACCTAGTGCACTAGAGTACCGGAACCTTGCAGGGAATGGGCCATTTATATGTAAGAATTGGTAAAGATCATCCGAGGGCTAAAAGGGAAACTAATTAAAACAAGGAACAGTCCCGATCCCACAGCCCAGATTTCATGGAACATCTAACGAGTGCTCAGTTCCCCGGGGATCAATTCCCTTTCTGGCCGAGATAAACAGGAGGCATTTAGCTCCTGATGTGTGAACATAATGTTTCCTGCCTTGTAAAAGCTGCATTTGTCAGTGCCACAGCGCTTTATTCTGCAGATAATTGTGGCCTATTATCAAATAAGGGCCGCCTGGAGATTTCCTCTGGAAAAGAGAGCGCCTGTGAGTGGAATGCAGGCTTCTATCAGTGTGAAAATAAAAAGGCGGCCTTGTTTTAATAGGCTAGCCAGGCCGCTCTTAAAGTGATACGTTCTATAAGCTAAATATATAGTTTCTTTAATAACTGTAAAACCACACTTTCTTTTTTTAGATTCATTTAGGCGAGCATGGGTCTATGATTAATATGAATTTGAACGTTGTCTGCTTCAAGGCTTCGTTTCAGTTCAGGTTTAAGGTTTTTGGACTGAAAAACATGGTTTTCTCTAAGAAAATAAATGCGATGGAAAATAAAATATTCAAAGTTTTTTGATGATTTTGCTTATGTTCATTTCACATCATTGACGCTACAAAAATAGGTATCATTTAAACAGTGTGAGTTCGCAATATCATTTACATATTTTCCTCAGATTATTAAATAAATACTTGTATTTCATAATAAGTTGTGTACACACTCTGCATTGTGTACTCAAAAAGCCAGCGCCAGTTTGCTGAATTGTGGTGTTTACTTCCTGCACACCCCACACGGTTAGTTGTCTAGTGATGGAGTGAGGGTAGAGCTAGGGGCTGTGATTTGTTCATATTTGTTCAGATCTAATATTAAATGAGTCTAAAGTGGTGCACCAAGCATTTAAGAAGAGGCATCACTAATATTCCCATGTTTGCCTTAGGTTACAATATTGGGAGTTCAGTAGTATGACATATAATAATGGGTTAAAAATGAACAACCTCTTCATAATAGCGCAAGTCATGGTTCTTTGTGCCATTTTAGACTTCAAAGTAAAGTAACTAATTGTGATTATAGCTCAGATTTGACATTTAGATACCTTTAATGCATTCGTGGAAATTAGTAACTGTTTTCTCCAAGGTAATGTATCATTAGCTACACGCATTTGCATCCACAGCTAGTGACATCCAGCTAACCCTGATTGGACTGGGCACATCATTAGTGTCTAAAAAGGCTGGCTAGTTGGTGGGTTGAAATTGAGGGTGTGTCTGAAATCAAATACCTACATAGTATGTACTCAGTTTTGTTAGAAGTCAAATAATGAACCACTAATGTAGTACATACTATATGTATGGACAGTGTGCATTTGGACATATGGCAGGTGCCAACTTGCACATACTTGACCTGGATGTTTACCACTGATGTAGCTTGCTCCCCCCAAAAGTTAAAAACTGTTATAAACTATCAACAAAAAAAATGCATGTTCTAATCAACTTATGTAGCTGGGTATTGTTTTATACTTAAATTTGTACAGAGCCAGCACTTCCTCCACCATCTTGGCACGAATTTCTGGGCAAGCAATGTTCGTCGTCTCTGGTTGCAGCCCTGTGGGTTAGTATAGCATCCAGTAATTGCACACTTTGGAACTGGAATGCAGATGGAATACATCATCCAGATATTGTCTCATGGATACTGGTCAATTTGCATACTACATTTCACCAACTACATAACAAGTACGTACAGGCAATCCCTGGCTTAAGAATGTCTCGTACTTATGAACAGGTTGCCACACAGACTATTATATTAGAAAATTTATGATAAATGCAGTGGCTTGTAATAACCAATGCATGTTCTGTTTTGTGACTCTCATGAAAACATTGCGAGGCTTCAGCAGTTGGTCGGCTTGAGGTACAGTACATATACTGTACAGGTATACTTATTATTACTGCATAATTACTATTATTATTATGTAATGTATTACTATTTTCTGGTCATACCTACAAATTTGACTTGGGCAACGAATCTTGTTTGTAACCTGGGGACTGCCTGTATTCAATTTCAGATGCACTCTGAGCTTAGTATTTTAGATCTCTTCAGAACCTTTTTATGATCCTTAAGTGGTCTTATCCTGTTTTAGTTTTATCGTTTTTTAAAGGACTTTATTACTGACTAGCTTTGAGGTCCCATGAGGTCCATCACCCCACAATGTGCCATGAATCAATCAGATGAAGGTTGTTTCCATGCTTTTACTGCTCCTTTACATGTAGTTAAGTGATAACAATCTCTCAAGTAGAAAATAAACCAAAGTCTTTATTTGTGATGCCCATCATTTACTATACGTAATATTATAGAAATCTAGCTACAACATCTCACATCAGCCTCAATGTAAAAACGCAGTACAGATGTTACTCTTGCAAATGTGATTATGATTCTACCATTCATATAATTATACCAGTATACACATAATTTAAGGTACAATCCTACCCTGGTTTTTAAACAGGCATTTGATTAGGCCAACAGTTTTAGTAGTTTTTATAACTGCTTGAATTGAATTGACCATTCATAATTCTTTAACCACGCAGGAAAAAATAGTGCTTAAGTATAAACTCATTTGAAAAACAGCTAATTGAACCACAATGGGCATGTCTGACCATTACCGTCAACCCATACCATTGGCCAATTCATCTATCATTCACTATTGAGGAGGCAGACCACAGTACATTTCTCTATAATACTTCTCTAACAGGACAGATCACAATTTTTTCTTCTAAAAGTCCTAACATCTAGGGATTCTGGACTCGTATTGGGTGGTATTGAGATGTTTCATTCACTGTGTTCATGGACACAACCCCTTTCCTTCTGTCTTGTTATGCTGAAGTCAAAGAAATGTATGTATTTAGTGTCGTCTTTGAATTGGGGAAAGAGATTTTCTTTTTTAATTTTCAAAGAAAAATTCTCTGCGAACTCAACTCAGTGATTCAACAAGCATCTATTTGAAATAAAATGGTACCATGCAGATCTTTTGCATTATTAGTTTAATATCAATAAGTGGTAGGCTGATACAGAACTTAACAGTGAATCATGCATGAATTTTGAAGTACAACATAGGTAACAAATGAACATTCTAATATACTATATCACTTTGCAACGAGTTGCATTAAACGTTTTACTCATGGTGCCATAAATGTCCACAGTGTGTCTTAGTAATTTTTGTTTTAAATAGTTTTTTTTTCCCCCGGCATTCACCCCAATTGAGTCATTTCCAGGTCTGTAAACACCGCTGTCTGGATCACTTCCACGGCTGCCTGGATGCCTCAGAGGCAGGGTCACTTTGAATTAAACATTCGTAATGAAACTGAACGCAAAGAGCAAATTATGCAAACTGAAATGCAAGGAAAGAAGGAGGTTAATAGGATTTTCTGATGTTAAAAAGGGCCTGGACTCTAATCCATGCTGGAGGGGTAGCTGAATACAAGTAAAAACACATCTTCCTAAGTTATTGTGGCTCAGTGATAGGATGTAGGAAGCTCGAGTTTCTATATAAAACAACGAAGGAAAAAGTCTTGGCTGTTTAATGATCCAAATTAAGTTTGTCATTAAAAAAGATGTTGTAGAGGTGGGGTTTGCTGAAAAAAATGTGGTTTTTGAAATTTGGTAAGATTTGAAAAATGGTGAGATTGATCTGTCCTATCAGAGAAGCCTGTACTGTGGTCCGCCTACTCAACGATGAATGGCAAATGAAGTGGCCAGTAGCATGGGGTCAGTGTAATGGACAGACATGCCCACTGTGGTTCAATTAGTCCATTTTCATATAGAAAAATGGTTTGTGCTTAAACATTAATTTTCCCCTCATGATTAAAGAATTAGGAAAGGTCAATTCAAAAGGTCAAGCAATTATAAAACCTGCTGAAACTGCTGGCCTGTCCAAATCCCTGATTCATGGTAGGGCTGTACCATGAATTATGGAACGCTAGTATCATTATGTGACTGTTAAAAAATTTACAGTCACATTTGAATGAGAAACATTTGTGCTGCGTTCTTATGTCGAGGCTGATGTGAGATATTGTGACTTGTGAAATAAATCTAGCAACCCAATAAATGTCTGCCCTTCTGGAGATTCCAGGTTTTGCAGAATGTGGATCATTTCATGTAACTTTCTTTTCCCATTATCCTAATGGACAAATGGACAAAACATTAAATGTATTATGATCAGAAGGTCCCATGCATAACCACCTTGATCCCTGAATGTACAATCTCAAAGATTTTGATATTTTTTTAATATAAGGAATCCTGTAAACTGGTGGAAATTAGCTAGAAAGCTTCAAAAACTAAAGGTGAATTAAAGCCAGAAACTACATCTGCTGTGAAGGCTGGTGAACCGTAATGAAGCAGTGACTCAAAGACGTGTCTGTCAGTTCATCCTCTCTTCTAGAATTTTCTTCTGCTGACCGTGCCACAGTGCAGGAGGATGGAGGCTTATCTCTCGTCATGCTTTTATCTGCGGATTCTCGCTGAGCGTTTTGCGTCCAGCACCGAGCACGGGAGGCAAATATGACAGCATGAAGGGAATCCTGCAGATTTGAAGCACAGCTCTATGAACTGCATGTGCATGTGATAACACGCCATTCCAAGTCATTTCTACCTAGCCAATTAGGAAACAGCGTTTTTATTGAAAGCAGCTGCAGCTCCAACTGCAAGAATCATTTTATTTCTGATTGGCCAAAGTCATTCTCATAATTAGGTGCACATAGATATTCAAAAACTATTTTCCTTGTGTGTATTCGAAGAATTGCATTCCAATTGCATACCTGCCTATGCCCATCATTTAAACGGTTGAAGTTAAAGGCCCATGGCTGGATGTACCGGCTGGGTCTCCCAAGCTATAGAATTGGGTTTATGCAGGGCAGCAGTAGCACCTCTGATTCTGGACCTGTAGTAGGGAGTGGGGAGATAGAAACTGAAGTACTGTTTATCAGTTAGGACACAGGTGTCAGACTCCAGTCATGGGGGGCCAGAGCCCTGCACATTTTTGGGTTTCCCCTCGTTTAACACACCTGATTCAACTTCTTGTGCTAATTACCACATAGCTGTTGAGCTGAATCATTTATGGTGGAACAGGGAAAGAACTAAGCTACACAGGGCTCCGGCCCTCCAGGACTGCAGTTTGACACCCCTGAGTTAGGATGTCCTGAATAATTGTACTCAAGTGGTCTGTATGCGTTAATAGTGTGTGTAAGTGAACTGTAAGTAATCTATATGTGTAAAAATGTTTGTAAATAGTTTATATCTGTAAATAGTGTTTGTGAGTACTCTAGATGCACTAATAGTATGTGTAAGTGGTCTGTATGTGTAAATAGTGTTTGTGAGTACTCTCAATGCATTAATAGTATGTGTAAGTGGTCTGTATGTGTAAATAGTGTTTGTGAGTACTCTAGATGCATTAATAGTGTGTGTAAGTGGTCTGTATATGTAAATAGTGTTTGTGAGTACTCTCGATGCATTAATAGTATCTGTAAGTGGTCTGTATGTGTAAATAGTGTTTGTGAGTACTCTCGATGCATTAATAGTATCTGTAAGTGGTCTGTATGTGTAAATAGTGTTTGTCAAAGGAGTTGCATGGATCAGCAAATTTTTTTGTTGTCAGTAGAATAAAATCATACCATGCTCTCAGCTACTGAGCGATTAAATTTTAAAATGGAAGCAGAACTATGACGCTGTTTTTCCATTTCTTTTTTAGATTCCATTAGCTCCAGGTTATTATGGTTTTTATAATGATTTATTTACTTTTAATTAAGAGGCCGACCCTTTGCTCTCAAACACTGACCCATGAATCCATATATTTTCCCTAAACACAGTAAGATAAGCTCGAGCAAAGGGATGGGAGACGATGTAGCACACTGAGTATGGTTTATTAAGGTGATGTAACTTTGCTCTGATCCTGCGTGGCATTCACTTCCTTTCTACTCTTTCATTTGTAACCCCTACTTGTCTTTTTCATTTCTGCTTACTCATCTTGCAGAAGTATTTTTCTCTGCCTGCTGAAGAATTTACTGCTTGAATGAATCACATTTTCCTTAGGTGACTCTTTTAAAGCTGTCTGTGGTGTCAAAAACTAACAATTGACAGATTCTTTAACTGTAACCCAATAGCTACTACTGTAGGATTCTATGCAGTTTGCTAAGCACAACACTATAATCTGAAGAACTGAGTTGAGTCAGATCAAGCGTGGTGAGTTTACATGGGGAACACAGCCAGACATGGGTGACATCACTGAGACCTGAAGGGGTCGGAAACAGAACATAAACAGGGGCTGATTAGTCTTGATCAAACCCTCTGAAACCTTCAACAGTGAAACAGAAAAGCCTCCATGGATGGTGCAACCAGTGGGCTGAAAGTCAAACCAGCAAAGGTAGCATCTCTGTGGAGGTAGACAAAAACAGACTGTGAGCATTTTTTGTCCAGACTAGGATTTCACTCCAAGATCAAGGGTTTTCAGAGTCAAAGTACCAGAGGAATTCTGCAAGCTCCTGATTGACCCTCTCTGTCTGCCTATTTGACTTGAGGATGAAATTCTGATGAAAGGCTCACCACTAACCTCAGAAGATTCTTGAATTCTTTCCACTAGGGGTCTAAACCATTGTCCCCAAGGCAGTTTGATTTGATTATCCAGGGAATTATTCAGAATTGGAAGGTTTTCATTTCTATCATGATTTGATTCCATTAACCCAGTGGTTCTCAGTTCTGGTACACCAGTCCCGAGATGTCCTACTACTGTATGGCTGGATAAGGCCACCATTGTAGCACAGCACAGCTGATGTTCAGTCTGTCATCTGCAAGATCCTTCTTAGAGGCCATAGAAAGGACTTCCCAGACTCCTATATATGAAAGATCTGTCTGTATCACAAATGAGTTTAGGGTATCTCAAATAGGGCTATGGTAGATGAAAAACAGGACAGAAGAAAACAATATCTTCAAGTCCAGGCAGGCAGCTTGCACCTCTGAAGCCTAGAGGATACCCTTGGGTGACCCGTGAGTGAAAGCTGTTATGAGCTCCCCCACCAAAGGTTCTAATAAAAATAGCAGTAAAAATTGGCAAGCTCTGTGAATGGTTGAAGTGGTTAGCTGTGGCCAGCTGGTAATGGCCAGGACCTTGGCTGGGTCTATAGGGATTGCAGAAGGGGAGATGTGATATCCCCTGAATTAAACATGGCAAGCATGGAATCTTCCAATGTATTTCTCCAATTTAGTAAACATTCTGGAGTAGTCTGGAAAGTACTGGAAAGACGTGTTAGACATGTTCCTCTGGTGAGAGGATTAAGACGATGACTAGGTAGACAAAGACAAACTGAGTATATCTCTGGGCACATCACCGTGGGGTGTTGACAAGACCAAAGGGCATGACAAGGTACTCATAGTGGCCACCATGGATGTTAAAAGCTGTTTTTCTCTCATCATTCTCCCTAATACACTATAGTCTGTATGCATTTCACAAGTTGAGCTCAGTAAAGATGATTCCAGAATAGTTCTAAAGCAGGGGTAGGGAACCTGATCCATGGAGGGCCGGTGCGGGTGCGGGTTTTTGGGATGGCCTCTCAATCAGCCTCTCAATAAAGCAGTGGTTCTCAACAGTGGGTCCCCAGTACTGGAGTTGAGAACCACTGCTTTAATATTGGCTGATTGAGAGGCCATCCCGAAAACCTGCACCCACACCGGCCCTCCATGGAACAGGTTCCCCACCCCTGTTCTAAAGGAATAAAGGCTAGGGGCAGGGGATAATGATTCTTGGAGTTCTGGGCATTGGGCATGAAGATGTTTTGCGGAGCTACAGTAAAGACACTTGTCCTCTTTCCTGATCTCTCACATATATCTCTCCTCCCTGGTCAGGCAGGAACACGTCAGTTGCATGGTCTCTCAGCTGGTTGAGAAGGAGGTGGTACTATGGGAATGTCTGCTGACACTTTGTCCCCTCTACAGGCTGATGTACAGGACATGAACATGGAACATGGCAAAAAAGACCTCAGTGTCCCTAGTATTCTGAATTTGATGGCGTACTCCTACACTGAACATACTCCTTCATGCAAGCTCATCAGTGATATAATAGCCTCTTAGCTACTTCCATATCTGTTCACAGAATATCTGTGAAGGTGTTGAGGGTGTTACACAGGGGTAACCGCTGATCCAAGACCTGGCACCTCACTCAGATGGAATCAGAGATTACCGAAACTCAAAAACTACTGAAGATGGACTCAGAAACCCCATTCACATTTCACAGTAGTGCAAATATGCAAAGATGATATGTCCCTTATGTGAATTATGGAAGGGGGAGTGAAAAGCCAAGGTGGACCAAGCCTTTAGGACATCAAGGAACATGAAGGTTACAGTTTGGAATTCCAGGAGGGGTCATTCTCCTGAGGAAGGCTTTAATAAAACTGCTCCGACACAATGTCCATCTGTGTAAATGGGTGAGATTGCAGGTCATTCTTCACTGTTTATGCTGCAAAGTAATAGTGTATGTTGTAAGTTCTCCTCACAGAGACTTCACCAGTTGATACCTCCAAGCTTGTTTTGTGAGGATTCTGAAAACAATGGTTCAGAGGAATGTTGGTATATTGAAAGTGAAAACAGGAAACTGTGACCAAAATGTTATATGGTTTTCACATATGATTATCTAAATTTTGCGACCTATGTTTTTGTATCACTCACAAATGGGAGCATCGCAGTTGTGTTTCACTACTGTTTACCTATTTAGATGCCCATCTTCACAATTTTAACACGATTTAACAAGACTTACAGTTACTTCAACAGTTTTTGTACATTTGTGTTTTAAATTTTTACACTTAAAGTAGTCCTTTTCAATAGCTGTTCAAGAAAATATGCACGTAATGAGGATTTATTGACTGGTTGAACATATTGAATTACTGAATGACTGATTCAGCAACAGATTTACTGACTAATTTATTAGTTAGCTGATTGATTAACTGAATCACTTATTGAGCGATTAATTATGAAACATGAGCAAGGGGGGTAAATCAGAAGTGTGAATCGGTGTGGATGAACATTGATTTCCAATTATTCTGACTGACACATTCTTCGGGAACTGTGAGGAAGGTACTGTGTATCAAAAAATCTGCTAACTATAGCAATAACACACATCAATGACACAACTGAGGCGGCGATAGTTAAACTGTAGCAGGACATTTTCCCTTGATCCGTAGCCCTCCATTGTCTCCTGAGTCACAGACGCACAATCCCGCACACACACAGACTCCTTTCACACTCATTAGGCTGGCCCTCAGCTCCTTTAAATTTAGGTCACCTTTTTTCGACCTACCCCATTTCACACATGGGATTTAAGGTGGCCCAGAAGTACTCGGCTCTGCTGGGGTGATTAAGGAAAAGGCACGTGTGCTCTGGTTCAAAGCTGGGTGTGGCAAATATCAACATGGTAATATGTTAATACACCTTTAAATTGTTAAGAATACTTTGTGTGAAGGGCATTTTCCAATCTTTGTACAGAAATGCATCAGTTCTTAAATAAAAATAATTAATGGAGTTGGTAGAGTTCATTTAGAACTGTATTCCAGTATGATTGCTAAATGCTTGTTAAAAATGTAGTCAATACCATATTCAAGAAATATTTAACGATATTTAAGTAACCTGATCTGATTACTTTCAGTTATTTATGGATGATCTCAATGCCATAAATTGTACTGGACTATGATTCTGTTTCCTGTTTCTGCTTTAAAGTCCAAATAGTGGCAAAATTTCCACACAGTGAACACTTTTTTTTGCGGTGGCTGGCATGGTGAAAGGTCCGTGTCAGAGGAGAGTGACGCTTTGAGAGAGGTGTGTGTGCATGTGCTGCGTCTACAGAAAAGAACCACACATATATGTTGATATGTACCAAGTGAAGCTTATTTTAATACAGCATTCTAAAAATTTGGCACTTGGAGAAACAGCCATGTTAAAATTTAATTTGTGTGGTTTTGATTAAGCCAGCCCTGAGTCTGATTCCCATTGCAGAGGTCGGCATCCATCCGCTGTCCAGGGCCGCCATCATATTTTGTTGCTTTTATTCCTGGGCTGTCTTAAAACTAGAAATCCTTCAAAAAGGGGGAAGGAAAGTTCTTGAGACCTCCCTCTAGTCTGCGCCTTGCAGCCAAACCGGCACCATCTTGGCCCTCTGTTATCTCATGCTGCCTTATAAATTTAAAACCTGGCTCCTGAACCTATATCTTACTTCCGTCCATATCACTGGCCTCTTTGCATTGAAATATCCATGGCTCTCGTTGGCTTTCGTCCCTAAAGGCTTTACACTAGCACAGGTCACTGCTCCCTCAGTGGATCTGCGGACCCTTTGCTGAGTGGCCACTTTGGGAGGGGTTTGAATGTTTAGGTTTTATCCTAGACATCTGACAGCTGTTCTGCCACTTTCAGAGGCCCCCCTGCCCCTTCAAAGTGGGAAAAACTCAGCTGGGGGCTCTTAGTTGTTCTTCCACCACACAAACCTTTGTTCCTTTGAGGTCTTCATGACTTGCCATGTGAATCTGACCTTCTGACATTGTGTGGAAAATCCTTCGGCCAGATCCAGTTGTAACATATGGTTGCTGGATTCTTGACGATGTTAGTAAAACCTTTAACACCAAAAGACAAAAGGACAATCTATCTCGTGATCAGTATTGTCAAAACATAAGGAAACTGGAAAGCTTTTAGTTTAAGCCAAAGTCAGGTCAAAATGAGCATACATAGGGCATTAATGTATTTAAATGATAATAAACAATACAGCAGCATTAAATGGTACAATGTATAGTGTTATATGACTGACAATAAATAGAAATATCACAATAAAGTAAAGTGACCAGTGTGGGTGTGTGTGTGTGTGTGGGGGGGGGGTATTCTTGTGGGTGGGTAGGTGGTAAGAGGAGTAGCAGCATTTCAGCAAAATGAGCAACGTCTGTTAATTGTTCTTTGGCCTATATAAAATAAATATCAGTTCAGTAATTGTATGGATAAGTTTATTCATTTCTTTTTGACTGAAATTAAAGTAAGACGCATTGCCTTCAGGATTCATTTCTTGGGCTCTTCTCTGTTGACTTGGTAATTAAAAGTCAATTCTGGGATTAACTCCAAGATATTTGAAATTGAACATTCTTATTCCAAATAGCAGCTGCCCCTTCTGGGAAATGCGGAGTCTTATTCAAGGACATGAAGTCAAATGTGTGACGACCCAAAAGGGCCAAATGTGAGATGGCAACATGTGTGCATTTGTTGCACGAATAGATGTGATCTTGCTTATAGATTTATGTACATGGCCAATCCTGGTAGGTCTGTCTCCTCCAACATGAATGGGGGGATGTTTAAGACCTCCTTTCATCATCTGTTGGGTCTGCATTTAACACCGTAGAAAATATGAAACTGGCTTCTTTGCCAACAGTCTAATTACATCCGAATTACTTCAGTGTTCCCTGTGGCTTTAACTTACACGGGAACACGGGAGAAAATTGCATGTTCTGCTCTGGTAGCTATGCTTTTGGATAAGATGCAGACAACAATTTTTTTGAGTGTAAAAACGGAAATGCTGCTCGTGTTTTTACCGGAAAATGATGGAAGGAACTTGTTACGACTCTTTGCAAGGAGACGTATGCTGCTTCCCTTGTCAAGGCGAGTGTGTTTTCTCCCATTTCAGCATTAAATGCTGCAGTTTATACACTCGTGTAAGGTGAGATGCGAGGTGAGTCATTTCTGAAAGACAGCCAAGGTCCATAGGGTTTTTTAATTTAAATTTTTTTCTCTCTCTGGTAGCATAATTGACTCGGATACATTTGCAGGCCTGAATATTCAATGAGGCTTGAAAATGTAGTAACCTCAAGCAATTTTCCTACAATACAGACAATAAGTGATTTTCTTGTTTAATGAGGATACATTTAATAAAAACCTTGTTTAACCTCACATGCAGAGAAAAAAAGCCAGACTCAAGAAAGCTAGATTCAGCATAAACAAATTTAAATAGTCATTGCACAGAGTACACCAAAAGGGTCCAGCGTAATTTTAGCTCTGAACGTTATATTCCTTCATTATGCAGCCTGCAGAGAAATCTCATTGACAGGAGAAGAGCAGGGTTATTGAACAGTCAACTCCTCAGACTCATAGATGGTTTGCTTTATATAATACTTCATAAAATGTGGACATGGAATGGCATACGTAAAATGGTGTATAGGGGATATATATTTAATTTCCTATGTGTGAGAAAATGTGCTTGTTGGAGAAAGGGCAGTCTGTCCTGTGCATTTCAGTTCATCCAGGATATTTGCTGAGATGGTGTGCGGCTTTGTGATCAGAAGGTTGCTGGGTCATCCCCTGGTGGCCAGAGTGTTTTCACTGGTCCTCCATCATCTTTTCTTAATTTTACATCGCTTTGATAAAAGTGCCTGGTAAATAAATGTTAATAGATAAATATTTTACACAACAGTCAAGACCAACCAGTTGTCCTCCTTCCAAAAATATTCTTTTTTCGATTTAAATCCTAATACCCCTCCCAAGGGGGACACGTCTATTTTTAATTTCCATTGAAAGTTCAATGCATTAGTTGATGCAGTTCCACAGCCAGTCCCCACCCCCCACGCGATCACCATAATAATACCTAGAGCAAAATACAAAGAGACAGACTGACTTGAAAAAACAAGATTACAACCGAACAGATTGACAGACAGGTAGGTAGACAGGCAGACAGACACATAGACAGGCAGACAGAAAGACACACAGACAGACAGACAGTCAAGCAGACAGAGAGACAGGCAGACAGACAGACAGCCAAGCAGACAGACAGACAAGCTTTGCAGGTAATGAGATAATGGGGGACTTCATGTGATGTATGAAGAGTGAGATCCAAAATCAAGAAAGATTCTGGTGAAAGTTCATGATGTGTGAGTGTGTGTCCGTGTGTGTGTGTGCGGGTATACCTTACCTTATGGGGACACAATGTCCCCACAACGTGACGAATACCCGTTTTTTCCCTGGTCCCCATAAGGGAAAACTCAATTTAATAAATATCTGTGACTGCAATGAAAAAACTAAAAATACAAAAACTCTTGCATTTTGCTTGGTTACTTATGGTTAGGGCTGGGTGGGGGTTAAGGTTGTCATAGTTAGCGTTCGCATTTTTACCATAGAAATGAATGAGCGGTCCCCATAAAGATATGTTTACCTGACGTGTGTGTGTGTGTGTGTATGTGTGTGTGTGTGTTACGGTGACCACCTAATTCATGTCAGGTGGGGTCACTATGAACTAGGACAGGGTTTTCAAAACTGTCAATTAAATGGACCTGGATTTCACTTTAGCACTGAGTTTTTGCTGCATGCTGATTGGTCAGTCTCCTATAATCATGCATGTGTGACCAAGCTAGGTAGTCCTTACCTGCCAATAGGGGCTGTGTGTTGGAGGCCTTTCCTGGCTGGGCAGGGGTACTGCAGATCTAAGTCCCAGCCCCTGACCAATCAAACCTCTGCACTCCACATTGCTACTCCCCCCGCGCCCCCGTTTCTCGTCCTGCCCCTCATTTCCTTCTCCTCATACAAAACAATTGAATTGGCCGCAGCTTCTGTCTATCACAAAATGCACGCCCTCCTAAGGGGACTAGTGACAATAACCCCGTGTTACATTCCCGCCTGCTAAGCCCTGCCATGCCAGTGATCTTCCATAACCCTTCATTCTCAGACAAAATATCAAAGTACTGACATGCTGTTTCACAGAAAGAGAAGCTGAACAATAGCTATTACACACCAAACAAAATTCAACATAAAACATAATACAGACGTTCCTCTCCTTATAAACGTTCAACTTACGAACTTTCAAACATATGAACGAAGAGGATCTTTAAGTCCAAATTGTGTTGACTGGGCTCCCGTTTCCTGTCAAATTTTTTTTTCCCGCGCTCCAGTTCTGCCTAGTACGACTTCTGGTAGCTACTCCCACCGCACAGCAGCGTAGCGTGTGTACTCCCAGCATCCTAGTTCTTTGTACTTGTGTATACCCTTAAAATGATGGTGAATAACAACTTCCGAACATTTCAATATGTGAACTGCTGTTTGGAATGTATCGCGTTCATTGGTAGAGGAGCGTCTGTATTGAAACCGCACAGGAATCTTACCCCTGGTACTTCTGTGTGGCCGTGACGTTGTCTTCACTATAAACCCCTGACTCCTCAGAACCCTTCTGTGGCCCCAGCACAGGTGTTGCTACTACTGTCTCTGCCCCTGCCTCCTGAAGTGTAGGTGCGGTGTGAGAACTACAATATTAGCATCTGTGCCAACATCATCAGGGCTAGGCTTATTTTTGCTAGTGCGGGGTTTGACGGGAGCAGGAAAATGGCAGTGCCTTAACTGGTCTCGGTGGACCACCTTTGTGGAACCACCTGCCTCTGGTTTTATGGTGAACACAGGAACATCAGGGTGATTCTTCAGCATATGTAAGCTCCTGCCTCCCACTTGTCCTGAACTTTGTTCCTGCCTCTAGGTTTATGGTTACGCAAGAGCACCCGATCAGAGCGGTATGGGACCCTCGGTCAGATGCCCTCTTCCTTTTCCGGGCGGAGCTCTCTGCATTAGCTTGGGCAACTTCCGTGGCTATTTGCAGCCTTTCATGATGCCCTAAAACCCAACTGTCCAAATTGTCATCGCCATCCTCCTCCTCCACATCCTTGCCTCCTAACACATCCAGGGGCAATCGGGCATCTGTCCCACAGAGGAGGTAGAACAGAGAGTAACCAGTGGACAAATGCACATGGCTATTATATGCCAGAACCAACTCAGGGAGGAACTCTTTCCAATCTTTCTTTTTATCTGTGGGAAGAGTACGTAGCATTTCATGCATTGTTCGATTGAGGCGCTCACAATGGGCATCGCCCAGCGGATGGTACGGGCTTGTTCGGCTTTTAGCAATCCCATAGAGATGGCACAACTCCTTAATAACACTGGCCTCAAAACTCCACCCTTGGTCAGAGTGTAGCAGAGATGGGCACCCCTAATACACAAACCAGTGCGACAACAGGGCCTTAGCAGTAGGGAAAATACACTTGCCAACAAAGAGCCTCTCACACCACCACCTGCAACACCTCTACTCCATCCCTTGGATCCTGTATATAGTGGAACAGAACCCTGTGTCAGAGCTTCAAATGCTCCCACTGACTCAAGAGCTTTTGTTGGCAAACGCTCAATTAGAATCGGGTTGGGCGGGAGTTTAACTCCATCGCCGATAGTATTAGGCCAATGTCAGGGTCGTCTATCTGCAGTGAGTAAACCTCCTCCCAGCTGCAGCTAGCCACTCCTCCTGTCACCGACATCCACATGTTCCTCAGCATTATTTAACCCCAGTGCCCCAGGCCACAGACAAGCACGCACTTCCTCCATCCCTAGCACTAAGAAGTCCCTCCCATCCTCCTCACATTTGGCCTCACTGTCAACAGATATCCTAGACAGTACGTCAGCATTCGTGTTTTGTCGTCCACGTCTATATTGGACTTCAAAATCGTACGCTGCCAATTGCGCTAAGGACCGTTGCTCCACTGCCCCTAATTTGGCAGTCGCCAAATACCATAAAAGGTTGTGATCAGTTATAACTGTGAACTTTGCAAACATCAGTAAATCCCCAAATTTCTCAGTGATTGCCTATTTCAGTGCCAGGAGCTCTAACTTAAAGGCACTATAGTTTTTATCATTCCTTTCGGCGCCTCTCAGGCCCCAACTAGCGAATGCAATGACCCTTTCCACACTCCCCTGCCTCTGACTAAGTACAGCTCCAAGGCTTCGAAGGCTCCCATCGGTTGTCAAGATGAAAGCTACACTGAAATCGGGATAAGCAAGTACTGGTGGAGACATTACATGCTCTCTAAGGAGGTCAAAGGCAACCTGGCAGTCATCACTCCAAAAGAATGGTGCGGAGGAGGCTCTTTCCTTTCCCTTCCCTACCAGAACATGGAGGGGTTTGGCAATCTGAGCAACACTTGGCACAATGCAATGGTACATAAGAACATAAGAAATTTACAAACGAGAGGAGGCCATTCGGCCCATCAAGCTCGTTTGGGGAGAACCTAAC